>JAFEMH010007360.1:0-92768 GCA_022495995.1 Adenophora triphylla var. japonica
GTCATTTACGATTCCGGATCGTTTCGATTCCGTTGACACCGCTTAAATATCTGTCATTTACAAGTCCGACCCGCTTGGATCGTGATAGTATTTACTTTTCAAAGTCCGAGTCGCAACCCGATTCGTTGATCGCATATCATTTAATACGCATTTTTCCCGTAAAAATCGTTAACAATGTAATGCCCGGTTCAAAACCGGAGTTCGTCCGTCGAACTCTCTTTCAAAACGCGCGACATGACGTTTGGCCTCCAAACGCTCATCTTCAAACTAAAAGCCGCCATTTGACACTCAAAATCATTTAATACGCATTTTTCCCGTAAAATCGTTAACAATGACTCGCCCGGCAAAACTCAAATCGAGTTTGCCACGCAACGCTCACTTCGCAAACGCTCATTTCAAACTCAAAATCGACGCTTGCCACGCAAACGCTCATTTCAAACTCAAAATCGACGCTTTGCCACGCAAACGCTCATTTCAAACTCAAAACCGACGTTTGTCATTCAAACGCTCGTCTTTTCAAACAAAGTCACCTAATCAACGTTTCGACATTCAAAACCAAGATTAAGCTTGTCATTCAAGCCCCCATTTCAAAAAAACACACACACACACACACACGATTTCGAGAAAGGTAGAAAGACTCGTCATGCGAGGCGTTTCGGCGATCTCGTAATACTCTACCCGAAACGTAACGTGACCTCCGAACCTAACAATCTCTGGTACTAAAAGCTTTTTACTCGTTTTTGCTGCCAATAAAAATGATCCCCATTTTCAAAGCTTTTTCCTAAGTTTTTGCTACCAATAAAAACGACACCATTTTCAATAGCCGTTTCTCAACGCTTTGGGCTCAAAATACAAAAACCGCGTGGCGACTCCTCATTTTTTCCTTCCCATGAAGCGAGGTCTCGTACACCAACCCTCCGCGAAAGACAACCGCGCTGCGCCCGCGCGAAATCCCGGTAATTTCAACTTGGCGACTCCACTGGGAAAAGATACTTTTTCAAAACTACCGTTGTTTTCTAAAAGCCTTCCGTGGGTCAAACTTTCGTTTACCCTTCCTCGTTTTCGTGTGTGTGTTACTTTAAACCTCGAACGGTTTTTGTTTCAAAGGCATTACATTGTCAACTTTTCAAAATCTTACCATGTTTGTGCATCCCCATTCATGTTTGATTTTCATGCTGTCTTTTGAACCGTGCATCATAATTCTTTAAGACACATTCAAAAATCTCTGCTTTTACTCGTAAAAGAATTTTAGTGACCGCACACTACGCGCACTTGCCGCCTCTAACACCGCACTTCACGTGCACTTGCCGCCTCGGTACACCGCACACTACAACCCCTAACCCGGATGGCCTTATCGCTTGCACTCCGATTGGTCTCGCGACACCTTTCGGGGCGCACGGGTCGTCCCAAACATCCCATCCTAGCCCGTGTAAGCCATGCACTCTTTGTGTCACACTTTGTCCAAGACCCCGTTGGTTTTGGCTTAGCTCGTGTCATAAAGCCTAAGTGTATGTTGTTACGCCGGGCCCCGCTCCGAGTCAAGCTCGAGAGTTTGAGACCAAAGGTCGTTCCCGACCCGAAGTCTTGAGCTTTTCAGCCTTGACTTTGACGCTGAGCTCGCCGAAAAATATACCCGAAGGTTCAATGTGACGCCGTGTCACCAAACCTCGCCGTATGTATCGTGCCGCCCACAACTTGGCCAACGCTAAAAGCTAAGGTCTCTCGCACAAGCGAGTCAGAGAGGTCATGCCCAAATTTTGGCACGATCCCCGCCTTAACTTAAGGACGTTGACTTCGACCGTGGCCCGTACGTCACACACGTTGAAAGTTTGCGTGATCGCCTAGCCTTAAGTTCACTTTTTCCTTTGTCGGTGGAACTCGCTTGCCTTATCGACCTCGCCGGGATAGTCCGTCCCGAGAAAGATGATCTACAATGGAAACGAGGGGCTTATAAGCGTAGTGACGAGATCCACCGATTAGAGCTCTAGGATTAGTTGCGAAAAGAAGACCCGCTCTTTTCCAACCGATTAGGACTCGAGAAAACGCGCTTAAGTAAACATTAATCGGTAATCGCACATTGCACAAGCCCGAAAACCTTGAGCCAAATCCCCTTTTCCGAAGCCTAAACCCTTCCTTTCGTTCCTCGCAATGAGCGTAAAGTGGTTCAGATTTCCGGCCGCCGCCTTGCCAGATCACTGCTACTGCAGCCGTACAGCTTCTTTCTTCGGTTCCCCGCTCCTCAAATGTAATTTCCGACATGTCTAGCTCACCGAGAAATCGTGACTGGGAAGGACCCCGCCACCGGTAATGTATATGACTTTGGAAGAAGCCATCCGGCTTGTGAGGTTCACAAGAGGCGTAAAGAAGATCGCCAGAATTTCGTGGTACAGCCTTCGAATGAGCGTGGTATAGCAGCCTATCCCCGCCGACGGTACTTTTGTCCCTGGTCGAGGATGACGATTCCCCGAAACCAGCTTCACCAAACCTTCAACCAGGTTCCTCCCCGCCAACTTACGGATGCCTTCCAACCAAGGAAACAAATGACCTAGGCTCCATGTTGCCACCTCTCGTGGCAACCCCGTCATTTTTGGCCACCCCAAGGCTACTCCTATCACTCAATATCACCAAGCACCGCCGACCATCTCAGATGCCAATATCCTCAATACCCTCCCGGGTTCGTCCTGCTGCCTATACACGAATCCCTCAAACACCGGGACAAACCCCGATACGCCTTAAAAGGCTCCCATATATTCTCATATACCAAGCCTTCCACCTCCAATCACTACCGCCACGTGGTAGCACCCGGCGCCGAGCCTCACAAACCCACCACCGGACCCAACCTTAGCCTCGGATGGTCGAGCGTATGAAAGACCCGAAAGCCACCATGAGCAAATTTCAAAGCAGAAACGCTCAAATCCACGTATCCGGAATGGTCACGCCTCTCCCCGCCAAGTTCGTAATGCCGGAGATGGACCGATTCGACGGAACCGAATGTCCTCAAACGCACGTCGATACCTACGTTCTCGCATGAGAGCAAAAGGAGCAACCCTCCAAAGAAATGGCCGACCACTTCCAAAGATACGCTCAAAAGTTCAGCCACGATGGTTTCGAGGGTCAAGCTCGCGGATCGCCACACCTGGGAACAGATTAGTAACATCTTCCCGGAACGGTACCGATCCAACTTAGAGTGGGAAACAAGTCGCGAGGACTTAATCACCACCGAGCGTAAAGCGGATGAAAGTGTTGGGGAATTCTACAAGAGGTGGAGCCGGAAACTCTCCGAGATCATGGAGCCACTCTCCAAAGATGAACAGATGCGGATCTTCAAGTCCCGCTTAAGACCGTCCATCGAACTCTCATCGCCATCATTTCTTCCTGCATCTCCGGCCATGGTCAATGCCGGCTCACAGCTCGAGAAGGATCTCAAGGAAAAGTTGGCTACCGCACAGCCCATACGTATACCGCCGCCAGCTGCATTCAATCCCGCACCGGCCCCCGGCAAAGGGAAAGATACGTCTGTCAACTACATCCATCGTGGACAACAATGGGTAACATGTAAACCTGGGCCCCACAAAGCAACAATTCTACTCGTGGCGCCCCGCCGTACACTTCGACAAGTTGGACATGCCACCGAGCAAGATGCCGGAAGGGTTAATCAAGGAGGGTCTCCTTAAACCCGTTGCCAATTACAAACCCAAGAATCCCGTAGCCAATGCGGACAAGAGCAAATATCGCGCCTTCCATCGCATCACGGCCATACCACCGACAACCGTTTGGGGTTACGATACGAAATCCGTAACTTGATAGAAGAAGGCAAGTCGGAGCGCCCCTCGTGGCCCAATACATGGGAAATCCTTTTCCGAACAATAACAAGTGAATTCCATTGAGCGGGTGCCCAAGAAGAGTGCCACGTAACCGCCCGCCTCTTTCACCGGATCCTCCTCTAATGTCCACATCGCCTACGATGTTTGTGGATCGCTCCGCCCGCCCGGAGTACGAGTCCCGAGAAACCGTCCGAGCAATCCTCCGAGAAAACAAAAGAAGAAATCCTCTCAACAAAGAATCGAGAGAAAGATACGAAGCCGGGATACCAAAGGTAGGTACACTTGGAGAACCTTCCGGAGGTTCGACTACTACGTACCGTACTCCACTACCCTCCTTGCCTCCGTGCCATGCAGCCTTTAGAGCAAACAGGTGGGAAAGCCGAAAAGTCCCGCCGAAACCAGAATTCACTCGGGACACCGGAATACCTCGCATCTTGGTAATCTTATCAGCAAATAAGCCTAACCCCCGCGGATCGCCCAAGATTCAATTTGTCCAGCCTTCCGAGCTCGGACCGGTAAAGGAAGATCAAAGTCGCCTTGGCACTCGCACTCGATCAACGTGCTAACCAAGGGCGGCAACCGCCACAAGCAACCTCAACACACTCCCGAGGTTCCAAAGAAAGGCTTTACCTCGCAAGAGGAAGACAGAAACGGATGGCCGGATGACTCTCCTTCTACGGATAGAGACGAGATCTACGACTCCCGTCTCGTATGGCAAGCATGATCACGTTCGTGACGAAGACCTACCGAGAGATGCCTCGGGCACAACGAAGCTCGTACATCACTCTCAAACTCAACACCATATCACTCCCCGAGTATTGGTAGATAACGGGTCAGCCGTTAATGTTCTCCCTCTCAAAGCATGATGCGAGCCCTCCGTATCAATGAAAGCCACCCGATTCCGTCGCCGACTATCAAGGCCTACGACAGCTGCCTCGTCCCATCCTGGGACGGTGACTCGAACTCGGTTCGAAACCCAAATGGTGCCAAAGAAATTCCACGTGATGGACATTCCATCCGAGTTCACAGCCTCTTTGGGACGCCCTTGGCTACACCACATGAAAGCCATAGCTTCCACTCTCCATCGCCGTGTTAAGTTCATTAACCGGCAGGAGATCTCGAAGTCATCCGAGGGGATAGTTTCCTCATAGGAAACGAAGCCGAGACAAGAGCCAAGCGTGTCCGCACTCGTGCACCGGGTTACCTCCTTCGAATCAACCAAGGGACTATCGGGGCAAATCTCATCGTAATCCTCGTAGTCCGAGATGCTAACTATGTAAACGTACTCGAGCAAAGTGCACTCGAAGCAGCCCGATACATCAAGTTCAACTGTCGTTTCCAACATTTGGAGGCGTATTGGAAGGAAACGCCGAATATCGCCATGATGCGGGCACATAAACCCCAGCCTCCAATCGGAGATTCGTCGCATTCTCCAAACCAACTCTCTCGGCCCCGCTGTGCGAAGAGATCTTTGTGATAAAGGTCAACAAGCACCGCCATTCTCGTGATGAATGCATGGAAGTCGTATGGGACGTCCTCCACGAGGAACGACCCGCCGCACCCCTCTTCTCCAACGAAGAGCATGATGTTTTCCTAGCCGCCCAAAGAACGCAACCGACGCAATACGTCCCTACGTTTGGATTGAACCGTCGATGACGACGAATCGTGACTCTCCGGAGTCGAGGACGCGTGCACTCCGCGGCGCACTCTCGCATTCACATGCTCGCTTTGAGGACGGAACTCCTTCCGATCGTGTCACCTACGACCAAGGTTCCAATACCATGGAAATTGTCAAGCTCAACGTCCAAGACAGTGCACTATCCGACAATTGGAAGCAATCGGTTGACACGACAAAGAATCCTCTCGATCAAGTGGTCGACGACGACTTCGTCAACATCATCTATTCCGTATATCCCGATGATACCAAGGATCCGGTCCTTATCGTCGATTCTCGCAATACCAAGGTCACCTCGACGACCGCCCGCTCACGGTAAACGAGGCTGGGCCAAGCGAGCTCGTGAGCTCATCACTACTTCCGAGTACCACCCAGCTGCAACCGGCCCGTGCCGTCGCCAAGCTTATACCCTCAAGCGCCGCCAAGGCCAAGGGCAACAGCCAAGGAGACCAAGCTCCTCACCCCGCTACGAGTCGATCAACCTCGGAACGCTTCCTGCAGCCCACCCCGAAACATCTCGTGAAAGTCTTCCCCGCAAGGCGTAGCCGCCTTCCGACATAGGAAATGACCACCTCAAAGCATCAACATGCTCCAGCTTCGATTCTACTCCCACCGTCACGGCCCCGATTCGTACATCCCGCGCCGACCGCTAGCTCGATAGACTTCGCGATCGAGCGAGATCACGAGACCGTCAACATTGCAGAATTCAATACCCCGCGGGTCAATCAAGCAAATATGGGCAAATTTCTTGGTAATCGAGATCAAGGAAGGCCGCATGGAATGTCCTGGGCCCGACTTCCTTCGTCAACGTAATCCAAGTGTTTCCGCCATTCGGCGATTTGAATGTAATCACGGTTCTCGACACTAGTCGATGATGCGCACCTACGGAGATCGCTTAGCTCTCGCAAGGAAAGCCCTCATGGAACTAGCCGCTCAAGAAAGTCGTCTTTGGGACGAAGACCAAGCTCGAAAGACCTACAGGACCAAGCCCTTAAAGTGTCACAGCAAAGCCTTCTGCATGTAAAGCTAGAGGCCACTCTAGACCAGCCGACCTCAAGAGTTTTGCTCATGGCAACTTCCCGACTACCGTCTCTGTTCTCATCCAACCCCTCTCGCCACACGAGGGCGGTCAACGGTCCCGATGACCTAGGAGATGGAACGACACAGCCAGTAACGAGTCCCAGCCGCTTACCTTCCCTGGGAAAGCAAGTTCTCTCGTGAAAGCGACGACGAAGACGATGAAACCATTCTCTTCCAAGCCGGCATGAAGTCAACAAAACCGACTCCCAAGGGTCCCGGGAGGATGGGAACGGATCATTTCCGCACTCAAATTGAAAGGCCAACTCAGTGGAGGAAGGTCTATTTAAAAACAAGAGGAAGATGGAAATTGCCTCGAGCAACTACTCGTGGAAATTCCACAGTCGAGGCATTCGCTTACGTAAACGATCAACTGGGCAAAGAACTACCACATGGGCAGATGTTCGGGAAGCCGTGTACTCACCTTCCGACATACCCGCCACTCGATAAAGCAAAGGAGAAAACTCTCCCCGATGGAGGTTTACCTAGACCGCCGCACGCAGCTCAAAGAAGCACCGGCTATTCTCACATGGGAAGAAACGCAGCACTAACTTCGACGCAGCTCCGCCGCAAGAAGGTTGATCTCGGGGCCCGTGCAGCGGAGGAAAACTAGCAAACCACGAGTATCGCTGCACCCAACTCCGTAATGCCCCGAGTATGCTCAAGAAGAAGGAAAGGAACGCGATATACCGTGAAGAGATCAAGGAGACCGTTCGCTTGAGCCGAGAACTCTCCAACCTCCCCGAGGGTCGCAACGCACGCTCGCCTGCAACCACCGTTGTGCACCGACATTCGAACAACAAGGCCAAACCGTAGGCTACTCTCCCGCAGAGGCATCCAAGCGCATCCCGGGACGTAATCCGTCAAGCCGCCGAAGCTCCCGGAATTCATCCACAATCAATGAGTTGAGGGAAGACATATGGCCCTATGCTACGAGGAATCCTCCTCTAACTATGGCTCAACTCGTAGCGGCCTGCTCGTAAGGGACCAAACCCGATGTCGCCGTCCTAACCCGATCGGGTCAAATCCATGCATTACCACCTAAGGCCACCAAAAGCCGACGGAGCCGTAATTGCAATCCGGCCACCCGAAGACGCAAATTCCTTGAAAGAGGACCCGATCCTCACTACCAAGCAGACTCAGCGAACATTTCCCTTGGTCTCTCGCCACCTCTTCATATCCTCACAAGCTCAAGCTAGAGGAAAGCCTCGGCCCGTACCATGGTCCCCGTGGACGCAACCCCGCATGAAGTCATTCGATGATCGGCAACATCCACTATGGCAACATTATCACCTTCACGCATTTGGACCTTCCAAAATTTGGGGCCGATCACAATGAGCCGCTCTACATCACACCCACTGACGAGCGTCGCCTTCCCCGCGTGTTGGTAGACGGAGGTTCTGGAATGAATGTCTTGCCCGCCAAGATGATGGACTCCGCTTGACATCAAGCCCACGCATCTTAAGCCTTCACCCACACCGTCAAGGCCTATGACTCTACTTCCCGTACAGCTTCTGGGTTGCTACTCTTAACATCTCGGGTTCGGCAAGCGGGTGATCCCCACCGAATTCCAAGTGTTGGACATTCCAATCACTTTCACAGCCCATCCCGGGGCGTCCCCGGCCGCATCAAATCAATGGCGTGGCATCCACCCTTCATCGCTCTCAAGTTCATGCAAGGCAACGAGCTAACCACGCCTACGGCGACAAGGCTACCACCGAGGGGACCAAAGACTAACGACATTCCAAAGGTTAGAAATCAAGCATAATGACGACATGCCATTAATCGGATTCACTCGAGACCTCCAAGATCCAAATATGCAACGTGGACCTTCCACTGCCTCACGATCGATTCCTCCCGCCATGAGGATGATGAAACTCATGAACTTCATCCCAGATCGGGCTCGGCAAAAGGCCGCAAGGCCAACACCAAGTCATTGAAGTCAAGGACCACACCACGGTCCAGGGCTTCGCTACGTGCCAACACCGGCCGACATCAAGGAAGACAAAAGGCTCGCCCGCACCAAGGCAAAGCAGCCCACAAAAGGGGAACCTCCGACGGCACACCCAACCTCCGACTCCACAGCTTTGACCTCGCTCATTACTTCACCAAGGGAACCAACAGCAGAACCGAGGGGACCGACAAGGGAACCAAGCAGCTGTAACCGAGGGGACCGACAAGGGAACCGACACAGAATCGAGGGGACCGACAATGGAACCGACAGCAGAACCGAGGGGACCGACAATGAACCGATGAAGATGAGAAAGAAGCAGGATAGTCGCACCAAGACTACAGAAGAATGGAACAGCCTAGCACGGACCTCAAGCGTTTCGTAGGACTCAAAGCTAATCCGATAAGGGGAGCGTTCTCGACATCACAGCCTCTACCTGACCAACCGCCACCACAAACCCAAAGACGAGTACACACTCAAGGGAATCCTGCACTTGGAGGAGCAACTCAAGGTACTCTCCATGGGAAACAGATTGTTCGGATCACCGCCGAGGCCACATTCGAGACAAGAAGTCCAAAGCGTAAGGAACCAGAGTTCATAGAAGATGCTCTCAGCTGACCAAATTTCTACAGAGTCTTTTGAAGAAGTCATGGAGTTGCCAAACTTGATCGATCGGGGCTCCGACAATAGCATGATTGCCATGATTGGGACAGCAGGCCAAGCCTCTCGATCCCCGCACCCTCATCAAGCATCCAAGAATGCCACCGAAGAATTGGGTAACTTTCACCGACCAAGGGCAAGCCAGTGCAGAATTGGAAGACAAGCCGGGCCCGCACCCACATCTCCCTAAACCCGGTCTCAAACCCTCTCGAGCCGCCTCCTGTCAAAGTCCAGCCCTTCCGAGTCATCCAACGGCCTTACGCCGAGGACTATGATAATGTAGCCAATCATGTATTCCCGTTCTTGTTTAATGAAAAGTCTCGACCTTTCTGAGTATCCTCTCATTGCCACTTTAACAACCGATAAGTTAACAAACAACTTAAAAGACGTTAATAATTCAATTGATAAAGAAGCGCATACATTAAACGACCAATACATTAAGGAAGTTCTCGAGCGTGTAGTTGACCAAGAGGACAACCGGGCCCAAGCCGCCGAAGAGGTTATGACCAAAGTGAACCCGGGGTCGCAAGAGCCTAAAGAGACACAAGTGGGCGCTTTTCGCCGATGCGTAAAAGAAGCCCCGATAAGCCTCCTCCGGAGTATGTTGACGTGTTCGCCTCGGTCATACCAGACATGCCAGACTCGATCCTCGATCGTAGAGCACGTAATTCCCCCGGATCCCGAATCCAAGCCTCGTCAAATGTAAGCCGCGCAAGATCAAGCCAGAGTGGTCCTTGCAAGTTAAAGAAGGAATTGAGAAAATGCTCCGAGTTGGTTTCATCAGAGTGATTGAGTACCCGACTTGGCTCTCCAACATCGTGACGGTCACCAAGGCCAACGGAAAGGTCGATGTCGCGTGGATTTCCGGGATCTCAACAAGGCCAGCCCTAAAGATGATTTCCCACCGCCTAACATCGACATGCCGGTCGACACCACGGCAAATTTCGAAGTAAAGTCCTTCGTGGACGGGTTCGCCGGATACAACCCGTATCAAAATGTCCGAGGAGGATCAAGCCAAGATCGCCTTCACCACTCCATGGGGACATACTGTTACACGGCCATGCCGTTCGGTCCGAAGAACGCCGGGCTACTTACCGGGCCGCAATGTGCCCTCTTCCATGACATGATTCACAAAGAAATCGAAGTATATGTCGACGACATGATCATCCACTCCAAGGGATCGACATGCAAAGACATGACAGATCTCGAGAAAGTTCTTCAACAGACTCGTAAAGCACTCCATGAGGCTAAACTCGGCAAAGTGCACCTTCGGCGTCAAGCGCGGCAAGGTACGGGGTACATGGTTACGTAAAGAGGTATCGAAGCCGATCCCAAGAAGATCAAGGCCATCATCGACATGAAGCCGCCTCAAACCCCGACAGAGTAAAGAGCTTCATGGGAAGACTTCAAGACATCGCCGCTTCATCAACCGCTTGACATCTTCTCGCGAGCCCATGTTCAAACCGATGAAAAAGAATGCCGACATCAAATGGGACTCCGAGTGCCAAACAAACTTTTGAGAAAATCAAGACCTACTTGGTTAATCCCCCACCTCGTGCCCGCCACATGAAGACAAGCCACTACTCCCGTATCCGACAAGAATGTACACGTCAATCGGAGCAATGCCGGCACAAGAACGTAAAGATTCCAAGGTTGAGCATGCAATCTACTTCGTAGTTTCCAAGCTTCAAGGAAGTGAACTCCTACTCAAGATCGTGAGAAAACTTGTACCGCCTGTATGGGTAGTCGGGAAACCGAAACACTACATGCAAGCCGCATTCTGCTCCCGGTCTCCAAAGTGGACCCCGTCCGATATCTCTTTGACAAGCCATCCCCGTCAATGCGGCTAGCCAAGTGGTCATTCTTCCCGGCCGAGTTCGACATCAAGTACATGGTCGAAAATCAACAAAGGGTAGAGTCATGGCGCATCGCCTTGCCGACTTCCCGAGCAAAGGAACCTAAGGGTCCCGATCCGCAATTTCCTGACGACGGAATCTTTTCACTTGACAAAGCAAACCGCCGGCAACTCTTCTTCGATGGGGCAGCCAACAAGAAGGGGAATGGCATTGGAATGCTCCTTGTCGATCCCAAGGACGAGCATACTCCCATAGCCATCAAGCCGAATTTTGAAGCGACCAACAATGCAAACAGAATACGAAGCTCGTGCAAAGCAGGTTTGGAAGCCGCCTCGAGCGCAACATCTCGTAGCCGGATGTATATGGAGACTCAAAGATTGATCATCAATCAAGTATCCAACAAATGGAAGACGGTAGATTCTCGCCTTCGAAGTACCACGCGTACATGGAGGAGCTCATTGCTCGCCCAAGGACATCTCTTTTCACTATTTGCCAAGAGACAGAACCGCTCGCAGACGCCCGGCAACCTCGCCTCTTGTCGAAATTCCCGATGGGAAAGCAAGAAACCCTCGTAATAGGCAGACGGGAAACACCCGCCTATTGCCGTGAGATCGAAAAAGAAAAAGAAACGATCGACGAACCCCGGTACAATCAGATTTACCAAGACCTCCAAAGCGGAGAAGCTTCCTTCACAAATGAAGATGGAAAATACAAAGAAGGGATCAAAGCCAAAAACATGATGGCATTAAAACGCCCGGCATCCCACTTCGTCATTCTCGGGGGTATGTTGTACAAGAAGCGCCACCAAGGGCCACTCCTTCGTGTAAACAAAGAAAAAGCCGAGCTAATGAATGAAGTTCACAACGGAACCCGCGGTCCGCACATACGAACGCCCGAGCATTGACACGTATCATTCTCCGTATGGGATACTATTGGATATCAATGGAAACAGATCGCATCCAGCTTCGTCCGAAGCCGCGACAAATGTCAACGGTTCTCCAACCTCAATCACATCCCACCTCACGAACTCTATTGCATGACTACGCCACGGCCTTTCGCCACATGGGGAATCGACGTCATCGGCAAGATCACTCCTCCAGGGAGCAATGGTCACGAGTTCATTTTAGTCGCAGCCGACTACTTCACCAAATGGGTAGAAGCCGATCGTACAAGGTACCGAATTCTAAGAAGGTGGCCGAGTTCATCCGAGAGAATATCATGTGCCGATACGGAGTGCCCAACGAGATCATCTCCGACAATGGGACCCACTTCAAGGAGATTGTGACCAACTACCGACCGAATTCGTAGTCACACGTCACAAGTCTTCTCCTTACGTACCACAAACCAATGGTGCAAGAGAGGCACCAACAAAACTCTCGCCATGATAATCGTAAAGATGACCACCGCAGGTCGGGACCGGCCCGAAAAGCTACATCTAGCCCTCTCGGGGATACGTAACGTCGCCGAACCGCCACAGGGAGACTCCGTTCGCGCTACCTACGGAATGGAAGCGATGTTGCCCGTGGAATTGGAAATTCCATCCCTCCGAGTCCTCTTGGAAAACGGGATCAATGAAGTCGAATGGCTACAGAGCCGTCACGACGAACTTGCTCTACTCGACGAGCGCAGATTGAAAGCCATGGAACATACTCGAGCCTACCAGAGCATAATGGCACGAGAATTCGACAAGAAAGTCAAGATACGAGACATCGTAGAAGGCGACTTGGTGCTAAAGGAAAAGCCTCCTACGCGTACCAATCCCCTCGGAAAGTGGGAGCCTACCCGGATAGGACCGTTCGTGGTACAAAGAATCTTCTCCTGAGGAGCCATGAAGCTAGCGTACTTGGACGGAAACCCTTTCGTTAACCCCGTGAACGGAAGCAAGCTCCGCAGATACTTCGTTTGAGGAAGAGCACGAGTCAACTCTCCTTCCCCATACACCGCCCCTCGCAAATTAAAAGTGCTAAAAGAGTAATACCCAACCGGATACATTCCCGCTAATGATCCAGTAAAAGACAGGTCGCACTTCTTTTGTCTTTGTTTTTCTCAAATTCACCTAAAGTGTCGAACTACGGTGACCCGAGCCCCTTAGTCCAATTGTAAAAGGGGAACGTAGGCACCATCATTGGTTCGGTCTAAAAACAAAAAAATACAATAAGCATCAATTGCTTGTGTTTCGAAAACTCTTTTCATTTAACCTACAAATTCATAA
Organism: Adenophora triphylla var. japonica; assembly: GCA_022495995.1. NCBI lineage: Eukaryota > Viridiplantae > Streptophyta > Magnoliopsida > Asterales > Campanulaceae > Adenophora > Adenophora triphylla. Next base: position 13,256 of record JAFEMH010007360.1, read on the forward strand.
CGGTTAAAACATTCTTTGATGAGTTCAAGCACGGTCAACTCTTGACTCGCTACACGCTAGCAAAACTACAATAAAACATTAATCAATTAATGTGTCTCGCAATGACAATGGGTGGATACTGACAAAGAAGGTCAACCTAGTTTCCCGTACTAGGTCCTTCATCCTTCTTCCCTTTCCCTTTTCCCCGGCGAGTGTTCTTCACCTTCACAGAAAAATTCCAGGCCTTCTACCTCGGCTCGTGGACTCTTCCCGACGCCTCCGTCAACCCCGCGGCCGTCAACGCAGCCCCTTTCTCTAGCTCGTCTCGAGCCGCCTCGCTTCGAGCCATCATCACAAAGGCTTTGATTGGCCTCCCGATCAGCATTCGTCTCATAATCAGCCATGGCATCGCCAAGCACGATTCCTGTGGTTAGCCCTTGCTTCGTCCTCCTCAAGGTCGAGCCGTCCAGTGATCGCACTCCAACAGCTCACTCCGTCTCCACAAGATAGCCATCTCGTGTCTCCCCTATACACTCTTCGTACTCGCCCGTATATCGTTGCCGACGTAACAAAGGCTCCTCTCTCCGGTGAAAGAGAACCCCGGGCAGAAAGGACGTGTATTGCCACCACCGGTGATCGCAATAGCGTCGAAGGATCTTCCATCCGCAGAGATCCCACCTCAAAGGTAGCAAGATAACTCGTATCGGGCCAAGGGCACCCGCCCACTGCATCGCCGCAGTAACCAATGATGGAATATAGAAAGACGTCTCGAGACAGCCCCGACACTCGACAACCAATGCACCCTCCCGAGCGGTCCTACAAGTCTCAGAACTTCCAATGGGGAACCCACCATCGCAAGTGATGCGTGCAAAGTCTCGGCCATCCAGAGCTCCAGCCTCGCCCGATCGCCCCTATCACCAGAGGACGCCGAGAGAAAGACCAAGCGTCACAAGACATTGGCACCTCGTGCATCATCTCGTAGCCTCTCCTCAACCACATGGTAAGCATAGCGGGACTCCTCCCCACATGTATCGGCTACCGGCCGCCATCCGACCTATGCCCAGAACGTCTCGCCCAAGACCACGGCACGATGTCTCCCCACTCCTAAGATCGCCTCACTGTGTCCAAGACACCGTGATGGCACACACCCAGAGACGTGAATGTGAACAGAGTAGCAATCGCGCACAGAGCAAACGCGCCCCACGAAAAGACGCTCCTCGCCTCCGCAAATCTTTCGGGCAAACCCCGAAATGTCAACGTAATCGGTATCCTCAGACAAGCATCCCGTATGCTTCTCCAAATGAGATACCAAACAAAGACACTAGCTTCTCAACAAAGGGCCATGCCACCAAAGATACGGAAGAACTAGTCTGCCGTCTCAGTCCTCCTGCACGGCCCGGAAATCTTCAAACGTAGGAGTGACTTCGTTGTACGAAAAGCCGTACACATTCCTCCGTACGTCCTGTAACCGAGACGCGGCTCTCAAAAGATCCCAATCTGCATGAGCTCCTTCAAAGCCCAAACAGATTTAATCCCGTAATGCCTTCGAAAACCCTTTGTTCTCGCCTCGTGTGGTTCCGTACCCACGATCGAAAGTTGTCCAAATATCGCTCTTGCATCCGAGACGATAACTTGGGAAAGGGAGCCATGAAAATGAAAGGAACCTTGGAAGTTTGAGAGAATTCAAATGTAATGATCAAAAACTATGCGCAGCTTAACCAATTGCAAAGCCGAAACCGCAATTTAAAGAATCTGAAATTCATTCCAAGTCCGGCCGGATTCCCTCTCGCAGCTTGACTTGGTCAACTCTGCAGCCTACCGCCCCTAAATTGGAAACATTTCCAAACAACTCCCCGTTCACCCTTAAGAAACCCGCGTGCCGCCCATGGTTTCATTCAACCAATATCGCATCCCTTCCGCCCCGGCTCGTGCAACAAAGGCAAATAATTAATAATTAGTGCATACATGCTTAATTTTTGACCCGTTCAATTTTTAGTGCATTTCTCATTTTATTTATTTTTGATTAACCTACTTCCTTATTTGCCAAAAATAATGTAAGGTGATCACGTAATAAATATGCGGGCATGTGTTCCGCCCCACGGCGCCTTTTTGCAAATACAGCTTCAAATCAAATTTGTTCCCGACAAATACATGCATTTTGTCTAAACAAAGCAAGAAAGAAAGAAAGCAAGAAAATAGGACTACTCGAGTCCCGCTCGTCATCCGTGCACTCGACGCACCGCTCCGCCGCCGGATCCGTCGCAAACAGAACTCGCCAAATTCCTCCACTGAATAGGCAAAAGGCCTCCTGAGTACGCGAACTCGAGGACTCCCCTCTCGCGCCCGAGTGCGCGTAAGAAGGAGCTCCAAATCCAGCCGCTCCGCCCGCGAACCGGCCGAACCCCGTGTAAAGTCCTCCCCACCACCGCTGGAGCAGCGAATCTCTCGCCTAGACGGCCCCCGATCACGGACATCCACGCTCCTCCGGAACCGCACCGCATGAACTCCACGAGTCTCCTAGCGTAGGCGGACCACCCGTCCACCAGCCTCATGGCGTCATTCTACGTCCGGCCGTACACTCGCGAACCAGAAAGTCATCGAAGACAAGCGTAGTACATGATGCAACATTTGCGTAATACTACTATCAAATGCGTAAAATCAAAAAGGTGCTCACCGAAGCATTGGGGTCCGCCCGTATCGTGGTCTCGGCCACCCGGGAGCGGATCACAAGTCGCCTACGCGAACCATCCAGCCTCGTACGCCACCTAGCTCGTGGGACCGGAAAATCTCGAGGACCTCCAGTGGACCTCGCCTCTCTATGCCGCACCCGCGGCTCCTCACCTCATCCTCAAGAAAACATCATAGGCGGCCCCCGCTATGATGTACTCTGTAGTACACGCCCGTATGTACTCCCTCCACTCATCCATCGGCATCTCCCGGATGCCGCATGTACATAGGAGGATCCACCGGCACCAAGGGAAGGGACTCCCGCCTATGCCGACGAGTCACCCTCTCCCCGCATACATGGCGTCGCAGTTGAAGTCCCACCAGAGCTTCCGCCGCCGTGTAGTCTCGCTAGCAATCCGAACAATGACGGCATCGAACCTACTCCACCAGTCAACCGGATCCTCTCGTAGAACTCCCGCTCTGCTCGAGACACCTCCTCGTATGACACTCGAGTGCCAACTCTCGAAGAGACCGCCCTCTTCGCTTTCTTCGCCAAACCAAGATGGCAGGGAACAGGGTCTGCACGGCTCCTTGATGTCCCAATCCTCGCGGATCGAACACCTCATAGCACTGCACTGCCAAGAGAATGGAAAGTTATGTCGCCTACAAAGCGTATACATACGAGTACATAAAAGAGGCAAGGAAGAGAAAAAGTACGTAAACTTACATCCAAGACAAAGTGCGTGAAGGGCCTAAAGGAGTGCTCCTCTCCTCGCGAGAACTCCGTCCAGGAATGGTAGAGCTCGGCCACCCAGCCTCCCCCACGCGAACCCCTCACGGCATCCAAGTCTATCGACCCGAGCAAAGGGAAGTGACAGGACGTGTCGAAGTCGGGAATAAAGTCGCCGACAAGCAAACCAAAGGAACCTCGAGCCAGCGCTCCGCGGTCATCCTCAAGGATCCAAACAGATAAGCGGCGACACCCGCCTCCGTATGCCTCTCCATCGGCTCGTACCGAATGCCTAAGCCCCCGGCATCGGTAATATCAAAACCCAGCAGCCTGCATAACCGCTCCGGGTGTAACCATCAACCCACACCCGCCGTGTTGCCATAAGTCGGCAACCCAAAGGATAGCGGCAAAATCCGTGGGAGTCACCGTCGCTCCCCCATCTCGAAATGGAAAGTGTGGGTCGTATCCCACCAATACTCACTCGTAGCAACATACATGGACTCGGCCTCGGCGTATCACTGCCGCAGCCACAAGACCGATGAACCCACCAACCCGGAGTCAAGCACCACCGCCGCGGACTCCTCTCTCCTCTCGAGCCACGTTCGGGATAATATCCCACAATGCTCGCACCGCCTCAAAAGCACCCCGACTCTTCTCGGTTGTGGGTATTAACCGTCCCCGTCCCCCCGCAGACAAACAAAGACAAGCAACGTCAATGTAATGCACCAACGCATGTCAAAAGGATGCAATGCAGATACGGTTCTCATTCATTTCCTACGTATATTCCCATCATTTCGAAAACTCCGTCGAATCCGGAACTTTCAAAACATTTCGAAAACTCCGTCGAATCCGGAACTTTCAAAACATTTCGAAAACTCCGTCGAATCCGGAACTTTCAAAACATTTCGAAAACTCCGTCGAATCCGGAACTTTCAAAATCTTTCGAAAACTCCGTCGAATCCGGAACTTTCAAAATCTTTCGAAAACTCCGTTGAAACCGGAACTTTCAAATCTCTTTCGAACATTTCGAAAATTTACTCCGTCCCGAATTAAAGCTACTTTAATTTTGGAAAATGCATCTAGACATGGAATTTTGCAACCAAAATTTTTATGTCATCCACCCATAGTGTCAATTGAACTACATCCTAGTCAATTTCGACAACAATTCATGGCAAAGTCAAAAGCCCCAATTCAAGCACCAAAATCCCTAAGTTCATTCCTAAACAAATTTCTAACATTTAAAGAATGCACATTCTTAAAATTAATGGAATTTGTAGGAAACTTACTTGTCTCTTGATCCCATCCTTGGAGTTGTGTCTATCCCTCGCCGGATAAAACTCCGCCGGATTCAATGGATGCACAATGGTTCGAATGGTCCGAACCAATCGAGTTCTTTCGTCATCGGTCCTTCCGTGGCGAGCCATTGGTCCCAAATCACCTTCCATAGCGATTTTCCTTCACAAATACGAGCAAACCTTGCAATTTGGGTTGGATTTTCTCCTCCTTTCTCTCCTCCTCGTCGGAATTTATGGAAGAAAATGGCTTCTCCTCCTCGGCCTCGGCGCCGAAAAGGACATGGTCACCCGCAAAGTCCGGCCGGACTCTTACCGCACCACTGTAAATTTTTTTGCCACTTTGGCCCTCGCCTTTATGCAGCCCACTTTTACCTCTTTTGGCCCCCCAAAAGTATAAAATTTCCCAGCTAGACATTTCTAACACCCCATCCCCCGAGGATAAATTCCCGCTAGTTTTCACTAACGCCGTCTCCGCACGTTAAAATTCCTAATGGTTTTCACCATTACTCAAATCCTTAATCGCGACCTTCGCGGTCCGATTTCAATCCTCAATCGCGACCTTCGCGGTCCGATTTCAATCCTCAATCGCGACCTTTCACGGTCCGATTTCAATCCTCAATCGCGACCTTTCACGGTCCGATTTCAATCCTCAATCGCGACCTTCGCGGTCCGATTTCAATCCTCAATCGCGACCTTTCACGGTCCGATTTCAATCCTCAATCGCGACCTTTCACGGTCCGATTCAATCTCAATCGCGACCTTTCACGGTCCGATTTCAATCCTCAACCGCGACCTTTCACGGCCCGATTTCAATCCTCAATCGCGACCTTTCACGGTCCGATTTCAATCTCAATCGCGACCTTTCACGGTCCGATTTCAATCCTCAATCGCGACCTTTCACGGTCCGATTCCAATCCTCAATCGCGACCTTTCACGGTCCGATTTCAATCCCCAATCGCGACCTTTCACGGTCCGATTTCAATCCTCAATCGCGACCTTTCACGGTCCGATTTCAATCCTCAATCGCGACCTTTCACGGTCCGATTTCAATCCTCAATCGCGACCTTCGCGGTCCGATTTCAATCCTCAATCGCGACCTTTCACGGTCCGATTTCAACTCTCAATCGCGACCTTTCACGGTCCGATTTCAATCCTCAATCGCGACCTTTCACGGTCCGATTTCAATCCTCAATCGCGACCTTTCACGGTCCAATTTCAACTCTCAATCGTGACCTTTCACGGTCCGATTTCAATCCTCAATCGCGACCTTTCACGGTCCGATTTCAATCCTCAATCGCGACCTTTCACGGTCCGATTTCAATTTTCAATCGCGACCTTTCACGGTCCTATTTCAATCCTCAATCGCGACCTTCCACGGTCCGATTCCAATCCTCAATCGCGACCTTTCACGGTCCGATTTCAATCCTCAATCGCGACCTTTCACGGTCCGATCTCAAACAGTTAATCCCGACCTTCGCGGTCCGACCTCCACTCTCCTATCGAGACCTTCGCTGTTCGTCTTCCCGGCAACAAAGAATAAGCCCGAACCCCAAGGCACGAACGCCTTGCAACAATCCCTCTTCGGCCATCCTCGTAAGCCCGAACACCTTTTCACTTCAAAGAAGTGAACATTCATCTCCCGCCGCGCCGTAAGCCCGACTGTTCCACCTCGCCGGCCATCAAGGTAAGCCCGCACAACAATCCCTCTTCGCCATCAAGGTAAGCCCGAATGCTCATCCCTGCCAGGATAAACTCGGCAACAAAGAATAAGCCCAAGACCCAAGGCACGAACGCCTTCGTCACAGATAAATGTATCCTCGCAACTCCGGCTTGAGGCGCCACACGCCTCGCGCACAAGAACTCCAGGCGCCACACGCCTCGTATGATTCAGAACTCGGCTTGAGGCGCCACACGCCTCGAAGGTTTCAAGTCCTGTGTTCGTACGCTCCTAACAGCCTCCATTCGTGCAGTACCTCGCGAATGGTCTCATTCAGGTTTAGACGCCTCCTAACATGTCTCGCCAGTCAAGGTCCCCACGCGCGGCCCTTGCCCCTTTCGAACTACGATCGGCTTGATTCCCGCCGGATACGTAGGAATCCTTTTCGCTAAGGGTCCAAACCACACCGCCTGTGTCTCTTTCAAAGTAAGGCATCCCGATTTGGATCCTTATCTTTTTCAACGACCCCACCTCCTTCGGAGTGACGCCGCCGAGGGGCTAACTCAGTAAGTACCCAAATCCGATCGTCCAAACTCCGTCGAAAGTTAACCGAAATCCGTTAACCGGCCCGCTCCAGGTTAACCGAACTCGTTAAACTCCCGCTGCCGTGCCAACGAGACGCCCCGGATCGCCCTGCATCCCGACCCGAACCGTACTTAACACGTGTCATCTCACGTAAAGTATGGCTTTCCCGAAAAACGCATTTTCCGGCACTTTCCGGGCATTTCGACATTTTCCTGATCGTTATTTTAAAAACGGACAAAACCGGACCGGGAACGAACTCCCACATGGCCGGGTGACTCAGAGGGCACGTGGCAGCCATGCCACCTCCCTCTAGTCACTCTTCAATCACAAATCAAGGCCAAAAGACCAAAATACCCCGATTTGCAAGCCAAGTCCTACCGGACTCCCGTGCACATTTTCTTCGAAATTGCCAAAGAAGTCCTTCAAATTCTCAAAATACCACAAAACCCCGGATTCGTGCAAAGTCCGTCCTGACTCCTACCGCATTTTTCACCTATAAATAGAAATGGTCACAAAGCCAAAAGAGAGATTTTTACACCAAAAATCACCACACCCCTCGGCCCAAACCGATTTCACCCCTTCCGAGCTTCCGTTCGTCTCGATTCGCGTGAAACCTTCGTATTTCGATCAAATACGCACCTTACTACTTCGAAACAACCTTTCGAACCACTTTCCGTGTCCCGTACACACCTTCCGAGCCAAAGGAGTCGACCCTAGCCATAGGTATAACTCCCTCTCTAAATCTCTCGTTCCGTCTCTGCTTACGCGCCGCCGCTACAACCGTTTCGAACATCGTTATCGAAATGTAGACGCTTTCCGTCTAACGGGTCCGATACGTTTTAGCCCTCGATCCTCTTCTCTTTCCGTAAGAGAAGTAATCACGGTTAAAACGGCATTCTGACCCCGTTCCGCTTACTTTTATGTCATTTACCAATTCCGGATCGATCGATCCGTTGATCGTTATTTAATCGTCATTTACAAATCCGAGCCGTTTGGCCTCGTTGATCGTCATTTACAAATCCGAGCCGATTGGCCTCGTTGATCGTCATTTACGATTCCGGATCGTTTGATTCCGTTGACACTGCTTTAAATACTGTCATTTACAAAGTCCGACCCGTTTGGATCGTGATAGTATTTACTTTTCAAAGTCCGAGTCGCAACCCGATTCGTTGATCGCATATCATTTAATACGCATTTTTCCCGTAAAAATCGTTAACAATGTAATGCCCGGTTCAAAACCGGAGTTCGTCCGTCGAACTCTCTTTCAAAACGCGCGACATGACGTTTGGCCTCCAAACGCTCATCTTCAAACTAAAAGCCGCCATTTGACACTCAAAATCATTTAATACGCATTTTTCCCGTAAAAATCGTTAACAATGACATTCCCGGTTCAAAAAACCGGAGTTCGACCTTCGAACTCCTTTTCAACTCAAAGTCGACGTTTGCCACGCAAACGCTCATTTCAAACTCAAAATCGACGTTTGCCACGCAAACGCTCATTTCAAACTCAAAATCGACGTTTGCCACGCAAACGCCATTTTCTAACGCTTACGCAAACGCCATTTCAAACTCAAAACCGACGTTTGTCATTCAAACGCTCGTCTTTTCAAACAAAGTCACCTAATCAACGTTTGACATTCAAACCAAGATTAAGCTTGTCATTCAAGCCCCCATTTCAAAACACACACACACACACACGATTTCGAGAAAAAAAGGTAGAAAGACTCGTCATGCGAGGCGTTTCAGGCGATCTCGTAATACTCTACCCGAAACGTAACGTGACCTCCGAACCTAACAATCTCTGGTACTAAAAGCTTTTTACTCATTTTTTGCTGCCAATAAAAATGATCCCCATTTTCAAAGCTTTTTCCTAAGTTTTTGCTACCAATAAAAACGACACCATTTTCAATAGCCGTTTCTCAACGTTTGGGCTCAAAATACAAAAACCGCATGGCGACTCCTCATTTTTTCCTTCCCATGAAGCGAGGTCTCAGACACCAACCCTCCGCGAAAGACAACCGCGTTTCGCGCCCCGCGCGAAATCCCGGGTAATTTCACCGACACTAGGGAGCCCCAGTATACTCTGCCGCCGGACAACACTGTAAGTACACTTTTAGGGTCTTTTCCCTTTTCTTTCAGATTTCTTTGCTTTTTTGCAATTCTGAGATTTTTCTGAGATTTTCTTTTCTTTTTTTTCTCAGGTTCCAGCTCGGACTTATGACAGCTGGGCGTAATAGGGGCTGGAAGGACGTGTGCCGGTCCCTTCTGAGGAAGCTGGCCTGCTCTTCAAAGGCGGCAGCGAACGTGCAGGAGCCCGTGCGCAAGAGAAGGCACGTCGGGAGCACGGCATCCACCTCTTCAGCTTCGGAGTACTCTTCTAGTGCCATTCCTTGGGGGCAAGGACCCAATGCTGGCATCCTGGAGCAGTTGGCTGAGTACGAGCACGAGAATGTTCATCTATCTGATGTGAGTGACACGGAGGACTTGATGAGGGAGGCTAGCGTTTATGAGCTGAGTAGCGATGAAGAAGGATCGGAGGCCTAGGAGGTCTCTAGAGTTGAATTAGGAAGAAAACAAACAATGAACAAGTTTTATGCACATTTTGTTTATTTTTTGCTTTATTTGGGTGCCGATGGGGCGAAAACAATGTACTACTGTTTTATTTACTTTTCTATTTTATGCTTTATTAATTTGCATATTACTTGAACCTCGGGGCAGTTTTTTGCTTGGAATTGGGGTTGAAACTAGGCCAAAATGATATATAATGATATATAACTGCATGGATGGTCCTTGGACATGTTTTTGTACAGGTTTTGGTTGGAAAAGTGGGGTGAAAAAACTCCCTTTGGGCAGCAACTTGGTTGCTGCAGATTGTCTTTTACATCAGGCAAATGAAGCCGTGCGGTCTGGACCTGAGAGCAAATGAAGCCGTGCGGCTCACAGTTCTGTCTGGACTGGTTATTTTTAGAATAAAACCAAGGATTGGCCATTTCATTTCATTTTCAACCTAGACTTGTCCCAACTGTTCCCAGAGCACATATTGGACCAAAAGACACCATCTTTAATCATTTTACAATGGAGAAGCCCGCTAGATTGCAAAGGGGAAAAAGGGATCGTTTTCTGTCCGATCTTCAATCTTGGGTGAGATATAACTTTCAATCTCACAAAGGTTTGTTTGATTCTACCTTCAAGATCAAGTCTTTATGGCATTTGAGGGATCTCCCGCCTGATTGGGACCTTTTGAGAGCAGCAGCAAGGTTTTGGGACGTCCGGAGACACGTTTACTGCTTTTCTTATAATGAAATTGTCCCAACGCATGAAGACTTCTGAGCCTTGATTGGGGGTCCAGAAATTGAGGCTATATCGATTCCTCTGATCGAAGATGTGCCGGTGGCGACAAAGTTGGCATCTTTTCTGCAGATTTCTCTGGGAGAGGCTGAGAGGATGATGATTACTCCGGACAGGATTGACCTTTCTGATATCCCGGGCAGGTTTGGGTCTCCGGATATAGCTACAACCATGGTGGCTATGGATGCCTTTATCCTTTGCGTATTCTCGGCTCTGTTCACTGCTGAGTCCGTGAGGATCTGTCATGGCGGTCTCTTGGACATGGTCAGAGATTGCAGCGCTGGGAAGGACATTGTCCCACTGGTTTTGGGTGAGACCCTTCATGACATCGATAGGATGGCTAGAGGAGACCGTTTCATGAGGTCTGGGAGTCCGGCTGTGCTGACTTTATGGCTGCAGAAGAGGCTCGGGGCTTTGCCAGGGGCTTTGCCGACTCAGTGCCCTTAGGTGATTTCTCGGAGAGGTTTTCCTAGGCAGCAGGGCCAAGATGATTGGGAGCTGATGATGGCTAGGCTATCCACTTCAGACATTCGCTGGTGGGTACCTCACTGGAGGTTGCAGACCTGTAAGTACCCCAATCTGGATCACACCCTTTCAAACACACGGGAAACACCGCAGACTCATCAACACAGTCTCGACGACCCCTCTCACTCAAAACCCTCTCTAAACCCCCAACCAAACCAAGGGAGGAGCCTTTCTGGGATAAAAAGGGACAAAAGGACCTTTTGGAAATTTTCAGGAAATTGGGAAAGCAATATTGGTCCGTACGGACCTCTTTGTTGTCATAATTACTGAATCTTCTTAAAGTCCACAATATTCCCTCAAATCCCGGGGAAAATGATTACTCCCCTGCAGAGTTGGTCCGTACGGACCTCTTTGCATGCAAGATGGTCCGTACGGACCTTATTGCTCGGGACACCATAATTGCAAATATTCCTCCATCATCACATATTCCCTCAAATCGAGGAAAACCAAAATACCGGATTACTGTGAGGTCCGTACGGACCTCTTTGCACCTAATCTGGCACTATAAATAGAGGGCTCCCCCTCCTCATTTTCACACACCTCCCACTTCTCTCTTCCTCCCTAGGCCTTCCGGCTTCCCTCTAAGTCCTTCCGAGGCATTCCCGCCCCTTTCGGATCCTTCCGAGGCCTTCCGAGCCCCCTCGTGGTGCTCCGAAGCCTCCCCGAGCGCTCCCGAGACGCTCCCGCGCTGCCCCGAGGCACTCTCGAGGTACTCTGAGGCCCCTCGTGGTACTCCGAGGCCTTGCTCGGTCTTTCCACGGTGTCCCGGCTCTTTCCGAGTCAAACCGACGATCCCAAACCACGCCGAAACTCGCCCGAGTGACTCCCGCCACCACAACGCACGCCGAACCTCTCGCCCGAGTGATCCCGACGATCCCCACGCACGCCGAACCTCTCGCCCGAACGCATCCTCGCAACCTCAACTCACGCCGAAACTCGTCCGCGTACAACCGGCATCTCCCGGGCAATCCCGATCCGTACCGAACGCTACTCCGACCTCAAACACTATTCCCCACCGGAAGACAGACATGAACCAACATTGGTAAGGCTTCCTTCCATTACTATTTCAATACATTTCCATACATAGCATACAATGTAGACATCCGATACAGCATGCATTTTTAAAAGCACACACACACACACACAACATTTAAAGGATATTAGGGGTATCCGAAAGACTCGTTTTACGAGGCTACTCGGGTGAGCGCTAATATTCTAATATTCTCTTCCCGAGGAGTCATCTGACCTCCGAACTCAAAATCTCATCACACAAAAACAAACTTTAAAATTATCTTTAAACCGATGCCCTTTTTCAATGTTTTGGGCTTAATAAAAACGGCGTGGCGACTCTACAAATGCGAAAACAAACGGCGAGACAAACCGCTCCAACGCGAAAGATCGCCGAGATGCCGGCCGCGAGGCCTCTCGGATCCGGGCTATTTCGCTGGCGACTCCGTGGGAATTTTTGTTTTAAAACTTTTAAACAAAACAAAAGATTTTTAAAACGATGATGAGGGTCAAACTTTCATTTTACCCCTTCCTTTAATCAAGTTATGTGTGTGTGCACGTGCTTTACTTTTTATTTTACAAAAAAATAAAAATACAAAAAAAAAAAATGCATCAATATACATCTCGTGCATACATTTAAAATTCTTCAAAAACTTCGTTTTACTCGTAAAAGAATTTTAGAGACCGCACACTACGCGCACCGCCGCTCGGTTACACCGCACTCTACTCACACCGGCCGCTCTGCTACACCGCACGCTACGCGCACCGCCGCCTGGATACACCGCACACTACAACCCTCAACCCGGAGTGGTCTCGCTTGCAGTCCGTTAGGTCTTCCTAGGCCTCTTGGACGCGCACGGGATCATTCCAAACATCCCATCCTAGCCAAGCGTCAACCCCGCACGTTTGAGTCTCGAGTCACACTCGTCCGTACTCGCTGGTTTTTACCTGGCCCGTGTCATACACTCGGATACATATACCATGCCGGCCATTTTTCTCGAGTCAAGGCTCGAACTCAAGATCCCTTGCGCAAGCAAAGAGATGAAAGGTCATGCTAAAATCTTGACTCGATCTTGATTTCCGGCTACACCTGCACGATGTTCCGTCCCGATATACATCCATGCTCACATGACACCATGTCATCACGCCTTTGATACGTCGCCCATGACAATATGACCCACCCAACGCCTAACGTCACAGATCCCTTGCGCAAGCAAGGTAAAGAGAGGTCATGCCGAACTCTTGACCCGATCTTGACTCAGCGCCGGCTCGGTTCACTATTCACATGGCTAACGCATCAAAACGAACATGACAAAGCTCGGTCCTTAGGTTCGATTTTTCTTTTAGGCCGGTGGAAACCGCTTGCACTATAGGACCCTCGCCCGGGGCCGTCCACCCCGGGATGTCGAAATACAGTGCAAAACGAGGGGCTTATAGCCGCACGTATGGTCTCCATCGACCCAGATCTAGCATAGTTGCGAAAAAGAAGAGCAATCTTTTCCAACCTACCTAGGATTCTCGAGAAAACATGTTTTAAGTAAATTAAAACAACAAAAAAATCAAAAATAAAAGAAACGGAAACCGCATGCCACGTGAGCTTTCCCCTTTTATCCCGTTAGGCCATTCCCGTGTCTAAACCTTGCCCGTCACCCTCCAGCCTAACAGAGAGTGGTCGAGAGTACCCGGAACCCGTCTCCCAAAGGTCAAAACAAAGAAGGTCCTACCTCCTTCCCAGCTCGTCACCAGACATCAAATCCCCATGGCCAAGTCGGATAACAACGATGAGAACGGGACCTTACCCCCAAGAAATTTCCCAACATTGGAAGAAGTTTGGCAGTCCTCATGGCTATTGAGAAACGTCAAGGTGAGCAACAAGCTCGATCGAAGGTGCCATGCACCACTTCGGAACCTTAGCCACCCAACTACCTGGGCTTCCTAAGCCATGATCGCTCCTACAGCCTCTAACGTCTCTCATTGTTTCCCGTAAGTCAACCTCGTTACCCTCGTACGAGCCATGCAAGCATGACGTAAGGCCACAAGACCTTCCGAGGAAAGCTCGCCCATCCAGCCTCCCGAGGTCCCGGTACTCACCGCCGAACAACGAACACATCTGTGGGACGTCTCAAGGGACAGAAGTGCTTGTCCGGAAATGGAATTCCAGGATGCAATGAACGAGGGCCGCCCTCGACGAAAGAAGAAGCTATCTTCTCAACAAAAACCGAAAAGAGGTACGAATCCGGTGATCCCACGCCGGAACCCTTCGAGAACCCTCAGAAAGTTTGACTACTACGTCATCTACTCCAAGAAATCTCCCTGCCTAGTTCTCGCACAAGGCCACGGCAATGTTTGCTCCATGATCACCGGGACGAAGCCGCACCGCCACCGAAGGCCCGAAGGTCCGTATAATCCAACCCCGTCTTGGGAAGATCTCAAAGCCACTATTGATGCTTCAAGAAAGGCTATGACAAAGTGAACGAATTGAAATGCGCAGCCCGGCCTTACGCCAATCGTGCTCCTCCCACTACGTAAATGGGAGAGACAAGCAAAACCATAAGTCCAGAGGTGAATGTTCGACACGTTCCGGCCAAATCCCAAATAATCCTCCACGGACAGACAAAAGGCCGCCCATACCCGAGCCACGAACCGAAAAGGGACCCTACGCCAAAGAAGCCGAAACCTTGGACCCAAAGGTGAAGATCCCGTCTTGACACGCCTCAAGCGCACTCAGCTAACATCTCACTCGGTCCTTACTCACTTCATCTTACCCGCACAAGCTCAAGTTGGAAGAAAGCCCGGCCTGCACTATGGTTCCCATCACAAAGGACACCCGATGAAGCGCCTGTATGATTGGCAACGTCAATTACAAAGAATATCATCACCTTCACGTAGCTCGACCTTCCAAAATTTGGGGCCGACCATAACGAGCCTCTCTACATAACAGCTCAACCGGACGAGCGTCGTCTCCCACGGGTGTTGGTAGATGGGGGATCATCCATGAACGTCCTTCCACCCAAAATGATGGATTTGCTAGGGATCAAAGCAACCGATCTAAAGCCCTCGACTCGTGCAATCAAGGCATACGACTCAACATCCCGCCAAGCCTTGGGAATAGCCACCTTGAACTTGTGGTTCGGAAAACAAATGGTCCCGACGGATTTCCAAGTCATCGACATCCCGATCACATTCATCGCCATTTTGGGACGCCCTCGCTACACCCGCATCAATGGGGTGGCATCCACTCTCCATCGCTGCGTAAAGTTCGTCCAAGGAACAGATCTTACCATCATCTACGGTGATAGCATAGTCAACGAAAGGACCGAAACAAACGGCGTCCCGGTCTTAGAGATCAAACCCGACGATGATGGCATGATGCTAACAGGTTCACCATCGAAAGCCCAAAGGCCCAAGTGTGCCACATAGACTCGCCTTTGATTTGGGACAAGATCCCTCCCCCGATGAAAATGATGAAGCACATGAACTACATCCCGGCTCGGCCTTGGGAAAACGCCATCGTGGCACTCAATGTATCATCAATATCAAAGAACAATACCCCGCACGGCCCGGGATACTCTCCTACTCCCGAACACATTGCGAGGACAAGCGAGCCGCACGAAAACGCTCCACGTATAACAAAAGAGGCTTGCACGCCATCTCCGATCTTCGTCCTACAGCCTTCGACATGACCAAGTACTTCACAAAGAAGGCCGGCAACTTGGAAGAAGATCCGTAAAAGGGAACAGAGCCGATCGCCGCCAAACAAAGCCGGCCGACAACCATGGACAAGCTCCAGCAGTAACCTCGGCAAGATTCGCAGGCCTCAAGCCAAATCCCGTCCGAAGAGCATTCCTCGACACACCGCCCCGCCGGATCCACAACCACCACTATTCACAATGAATTTTGGTTCGGGAAAACTCCCTCTTGGCGTAAGAACTCGAAAACTCTCTCGTCAACACTCCCGCCTTCAACAAACGGGACGAGTCCGCATTCGAGCTAGTAATGCCCAAGACAAAAGCAAAAGACTCCGCAGACGATGCTTCGGGACGAGCCACCGCTCCACCTCGCTTCTTCAAAGAAGAAATCGAGATGCCGATCTAATCGATTTTGTTTCGATAACTCGTGATAGCAATGATCGGAACGGTGACATAAAGCCCTTCAAGCCCCATCTCCTATCAAGCTCATTGCCACTCAATAACCGGGCCACCTTCTCCGACCCACCGCCAGAAAAAGGACATGATCGAACAACTTGGTCTCGACCCCTCGAGTCCTAGAGTCTAGTGTCAAAACTCATCCCGAGTCCATTAGCTTTGAATTTGAGTCTCTCGAGTCATCCGATGGCCTCACGCCGAAGATTACGAACTCATTGCCAATAATGTATTCCCGTATGCTCTTAATGAATGCTTCGATCTTTCCGAGTATCTCTCTCATTGCATCTTTAACAACCGATAAATTAACTAACACACAAACAAGCTAATAACGATTCACTTGATAAAGAAGCAGTACACATTAAACGAACAATACATTAAGCACATCTTTAAGCATGTTGTCAAACGAGAGAAAACCGGGCCCAAGCCGCCGAGGAGGTTTTAACCAAAGTGAATTTGGGAACCGCCAAGAGCCAAAAGAGACGCAAATCGGAAGTTTCTTCACCGGCACAGAGCAAGACGCATTGATCGCACCGCTCAAAGAGTTCGTGGACGTGTTCGCTTGGTCTTACCGAGACATGCCCGATTAGATCCTAACATTGTAGAGCACCGGATCCCTCAATCCCGAGGCTAAGCCCATCAAGCAAAAGCTACGCCGAATCAAGCGAATGGTCTTTACAAGTCAAAGAGGAGATCGAAAAATGCTCCGCGTCGGCTTCATCGTGGTGATCGAGTACCCCACATGGCTCTCCAATATCGTCACGGCCACCAAGGCCAATGGAAAAGTACGCCGTTGCGTGGACTTCCGAGATCTCAACAAAGCAAGTCCCAAGGACGATTTTCCACTACCCAACATCGACATGTTGGTAGCCACTACAGCCAATTTCGAAGTCAAGTCCTTCGTGGACGGTTTTGCCGGCTACAATCAAATCAAGATGGCCGAAGAAGACCAAGAAAAGACAAATTTTCACAACCCCCTGGGAACCTATCAAGCTACACGCAATGCCGTTCTGACTAAAGAACGCCGGGCTACCTACCAACGGGCAAAGAACCGCCCTCTTCCACGATATGATCCACAAAGAGATCGAAGTGTACGTCGATGACATGATCGTTCACTCAAAGGGATCAGACGGACAACACCTCACTGTACCGAGAAAATTCTTCAATCGCCTCCGAAAACACTCAATGAGGCTTAACCCCGCCAAATGCACATTTGGGGTTAGCCGCGGCAAGGTTTTGGGATACATGGTCACCGAGAGAGGCATCGAGGTGGATCCTCAAAAGATCAAAGCTATCATCGAAATGAGACCACCGCAAACTCGCAGAGGTGAAAAGCTTCATGGGCCGCCCGCAATATATCGCCCGCTCACAACCAATTGACCTCTATGTGCGAGCCAATCTTCAAACCGATGAAGAAGAACGCCGACATCGAATGGAACTCGTAATGCCAAGATGCCTTTGAAAAATAAAAGCATACCTTGTGAGTCCTCCGATTCTCTCGTCCTCCCCACGAGGAAAAGCCACCGTTGCTATACCTAACCGTGACCGACACCGCAGCTTGGAGCCATGCTCGTCAAGAAAAGAAGGAGTCACGGGTCGAAACGCCATCTACTTCGCTGGGCCGAAAGTTTCAAGGCAATAACTCAATTACTCACCCTCGAGAAAACCTCGCGCAGCTGTATGGGTTGTCGGGAAACTACGGCACTACATGCAACGCACACGGCACACTTGGTTTCCAAAATGGACCTGGGCCAAGTACCTCTTCGACAAACCATCTCTCACAATGAGGCTCGCCAAATGGTCTTTCTTCCTAGCGGAATTTGACATCAAGTACGTAAACCAAAAGTCAATCAAGGGACGGGCCATGGCCGAACAACCGGCCGATTTCCCAACCGACGAGGCTCGAGGCCCCGAACCACAATTTCCAGACGAGGGAATCTTTCGCAATCGAAGGCGAAAATCGATGGCAACCGTTCTTCGACTGAGCACCCAACAAAAAGGGAAACGGCATCGGTATGCTCTTGGTAGATCCCAAGGACGAGCACACCCCAATTGCTATAAAGCTCAATTTCGAGGTAACCAACAATGCCGCCGAATATGAAGCTCGCGCCGCCGGACTACAAGCCGCACTCGAGAGGAATGTCCAAACTCGAAGTTTATGGGGACTCACTTGATCATCAACCAAGTCTCCAACAAGTGGAAAACCATAGACCTGTGCTTGCAAAAATACCATGCCCGCATGGAGGACCTCATCACACAATTCGAAGAGGTCACCTTCCACTACTTGCCAAGAGACCGAAACAGTTTGCAGACGCCTTAGCCACCTTGGCTTCCCTTGTGGAAATCCCCGAAGGAAAAGCAATCAAACCCTTCAAAGTCGGGCGAAAGGAAATTCCCG
Organism: Adenophora triphylla var. japonica; assembly: GCA_022495995.1. Lineage (NCBI taxonomy): Eukaryota > Viridiplantae > Streptophyta > Magnoliopsida > Asterales > Campanulaceae > Adenophora > Adenophora triphylla. Next base: position 31,590 of record JAFEMH010007360.1, read on the forward strand.
CCTACCGTTGTGAGATCGAACTGTAACCTAAGCCCGTCAATGAGCCATGGTATAACCAGATCTTCCAATACCTCAAGAACGGGAAACCACCTTCATGAACAAGGAAGACCCACACACGTAGGGGTCAAAACCAAGAGCATCATGGCCCTAAAACGCCTCGCCTCTCACTTCGTCATCCTCGGGGACATGCTATACAAGAAACGCTACCACGGGCCACTCCTACGCCGCATCGCCCAAGAAGAAGCAAACAAGTTCATGAACGAAGTCCACAATGGGGCTTGCGGTCCCCACATGAACGCCAGAGCCCCGATGCAAATCATTCTCGTGATGGGCTACTACCGGATCTCCATGGAGGCAGATTGCATCCACTTTGTCCGAAGCCGCGACAAGTGCCAACGGTTCTCCAACCTCAATCATCCGCGCCCCCACGATCTCTACCGCATGACTACACCTTGGCCCTTTGCCACTGGGAATTGACGTCATCGGGAAAATCGCTCCGCCAGCAAAGAATCTGGCCACGAGTTCATCTTAGTAGCCATCGACTACTTCACCAAATGGGTCGAAGCCAAGTCCTACAAGGTACTCACCTCCAAGAAGGTCGCGCATTTCCTCAAGGAAAACATCATCTCGCCGATACGGCATCCCAAATGAGGTCATATCGTACAACGGCTCACACTTCAAGGGGAATTCGACAGATCGCCGGCCGAATTCAAGATCACACGCCACAAATCTTCTCCCTACCGGCCACAAACAAACGGCGCCGTGGAAGCAAAGAAACAAAACCTCGAACGGATCATCCGAAAATGACCACCCGAGGACGAGATTGGCCCGAGAAGCCGCACCTTGCACTTTGGGGCTACCGCACACGCCGAATGCCACGGAGAAACCCCATTTGCCCCGACATACGGATGGAAGCAGCCCTTCCCATCGAGCCGGAAATTCCTCACTCCGAGTACCGCTGAAAATGACATCAACGAAGTCGAATGGCTCCGGCCGACACGACGAATTGGCTCGCTAGACGAGCGACGACTAAAGGCCATGGAACACGCCCGAGCCTATCAAAGCAGATGGCTAGAGCTTTCGACAAGAAAGTCAAATCCCGAGACATCGTGGAAGGTGACCTCAGACTCAAAGAAAAGCCTCCCACTCGAACCAACCCACTGGGAAAATGGGAACCCACATGGATCGGCCCTTTCGTGGTTCAAAAGATCTTCTCCGAGGCGCCATGAAGCCGATGCACCTAGACGGCAATCCCTTCATGAATCCAAATAACGGAAGCAAACTTCGCAGATACTTCGCCTAAAGAAGAACAACAAGCATCTCTTGGCACTCCATGTAGTGTCGAACTACGTGCACCCGAGCCCTCTAGTCCGGGGGAACGTAGGCAACCTTAATTGGTCTGGTCTAAAAATACACAAAAAGTCAAAAGTTTGAATGTCAATCAAGACCTCCATCAAGCTACGCACTTTTCAAGAACACGCCCCAACAAGTCACCTTGACCAAGTCAAACGACGGCGGCAACATCAAAGGACATCCGAGGGTCACTCAAAGATCAAACGACCGACTCATGTCCGCTTCCAAGCCGTGGGCTTGTCTTCGCCCTCACGCGCTTCAAAAAAAAAAAAAAAAAGAAAAAGAAAGCTCGAGCAAGGGCTCACAAAAAAAAAGAGAGCTCGAGCAAGGGCTCACAAAAAATAAAATAAAAAAAGGGCTCGAGCAAGGGCTCACAAAAAAAGAAGCTCAAGCGTAAGCCGCAAAAGAGGTCAAGAGCCCGACGCCAACAAGAGGCAAGGAAGCTACGAAAAGACCGTCAAAACGACTTGTCAAGGGAGCATTCAACCTCTCGCCCAAGCACAAAGCTCTAAGAAAGGGATTGCCGTCATGGCCTGCATCGCTTCACCCGCAAATGCAATGTAAAAGTCCAAAGATGGACGCCGACAAAGTGCACAACAAAAACAAAGGCAAACAAGAGATCTTGCGTCTCGACAAAGCTTTAAAAGTAAATCACAAATCACTAACGATTACAACATTTCTTGATGAGTTCAAGCACGGTCTACTCTCAAGTTCACAACATGCTAAAAGACAAACTTAATACATTTAACTAATAATGTGTTTGCAATGCAATGAATGGATACCTAGAGGTCATTCCGCGCCATCTCGCGCTTGTCCCTCGCCATTCTTTCCTTTCTTCCCTCGTCCCCGGCGAGTCTTCTTTCGCTCCACGTGAACCAACTCGCGTCTCTCGCCCGAGATCGTGGGTCCTCCCCGTAGAGTCAAACAATCCAAGAGCTCTCGTGGCTTCATTCGCCCGTGCTTCGGCTCGGATCTCCTCCCCGCGAGTCCGCAAAGAGGACCTCTCCCCGTCGCCGGTCAACTCTAGTCTCGTAGTCAAACAAAGTGTCTCCCGTCACATCCAAAGGGTCGACTGTGCTTCGGCACTCCTAAGGCAATAGCTACTACGGCAACCGGTCCTGTAATCGCTACACGCCCGCTTCCAAGACCACTTGGGACCGCCCAACACGCCGCTCATACCAAAGCCAGTACCGAGTCGTCAATACGACACTCTCCCGACGTCTAAGGAGTACCACAGAGGGAAAGCGGAATACTTCCATACCTCGTAAAATACAAGAAGGCACCCGAAGCCGCCATACAAAGAGGAACTACCTCCGCAGCAGCAAGGTCATCCCACCTCAACAAAGGCTCCTCGCTTCATCCCAAACCGCCGGAAACAAGCGACGGAATATAGAAGGAGGACCAAGACAAACCTCGGGAACTCGACAACGTAGGACCCTTCCCGCAAGATCCTCCTAGTCTCAATCCTCCAAAGGCGGAACCCACCAATGATCTCGATGCGTACCAAGCCGTGCCATCCATCTCTCCCAAAGTGATCGATCCATATCCAACACAAGAGGTCGCCGAGCAAATGACCACGGGCTAAACGACGTCTGAGCCTCTGGCATGGCCTCGAAGTCTCTCTCGCAGCCCACAAGGTGAGCAAAGCGGGGCTTCCCCTCTCATGAACCGATCCCCTGGGCCGCGACGGTCGATACCATGAAGAGTCTCCCCAAAGACCAACGGGACAATATCCTCTCCAGCCTCCGCAGCGTCTCTACCACATCTAGCAAAGCGCCATCACAAATGCCAAGTGGAGCCGACTCAGAAAAGCTGCCGCTATCACGCACAAGGCGAATGCATCCCAAGAGACGCCACTCATCATCAACCATGAACCGCTCCGGCAGCTCGTAAATGTCGATATGACCCGAATCAAGGATCATGCCCCGCACTTCTTCCAACGAAGTACGAAGAAAGCCTCGCAAGCTTCACGCTCACCGCAAAGACCACCAATCAAAGGAAGCGAGATGGCCTCCACCTCCGGTCCTCCCATCAAAGCCCGAAAATCCTCAAAAGTGGGCACCATTTCATTGTAGGAGAAACAAGACACATGCCTCCTAACATCCTGTAACTTCGCGGCAGCCCGCAACAAATCCCAATCAGAACCAACTCCTTAAAAGACCAAATCGAGCAAAGACGAAACCTTACCTCGAAAGCCCGTCTCGATGCCTCATACGGCGCCGCATCCACGTTTTCAACCGCTCAAGGAAGTGTGCTTGCCTCTCCCGCGAAAGCCTCGGCAAAATTCTAGGACGTACGAAGAATCCATGGCAAAAATGGAGGTTCCTAGAGAAAATGGGGAAGAAAGCTCGAAAATGGCCGCAAATGGGGAAATGAGGAAGAACCGTACACCGGAAAGCATTTATGTCCTTCCCAAAAGCAAGGTTGGTCCGTACGGACCTCTTTGCATGCTAAGTATGTCCGTACGGACCTCCTTGCAAAAAGAACCCATTTTCCTCAAAGAAACAAGCATAACAACCACCGTCCTCAAGCAAGAAACCTTGCTCCAAACCGCCCAAACACCGGCCAAAGCCATTCCCGCAAACAAACACTACCCACAAACGCACTCTCACCACGTGGCATGTACAAAAATATAATAATAATAGCAACAATTTCTAGGACAAATCCCGGAATCACAAAAATGACATTACATCTTAAAATAAAATACCGTTTGCCGTGCAAATACGAGTGTTTTATTACAGTACATCAAATGTCTCGTTGCTAAACAAAAAAAAAAAAAAAAAGAGGGAAAGCAAATGAATACTAATCGACTCCTCAAGATCATCATCCTCGCCGAGGTCCTCCAAAGAAAAGTCGGGCATCCCAAATAACTCGCCCGTCACATCCTCGTCGCCGAATACCGAGCACCGCCGGGAGGCTCCCACGAAAAGTAATCCGAAGGATCAAATCCGACGAAAGGATCAAAGAAAGAAGGCTCGAGGAACCCTCACCCCGTGCGCCATGCGGAGGCATGAACCGATAAAAGGGCCGCTCCTCGAAGGCCCCGCAGCCTCCCGAAGACGCCCCGCATCCATGCTATGCCGCCTCGAAGGTCCCTCCCGCCGCGGCTCCGCCGCCTAGGCGGAGGAACGCCTGCGTAATGCCTCGAAGGCATAGGCTCGTACGCCGGCACGCGTCGCGAAGACCGGCAAGATATCTTCGAAGCCATCTTCTTCGCAAACGACCTCATCGCCACGTAACGGCGAGTCAACATATCATAAGCTCTCCCCGGACTCCGCACCAACAAGCAGCCCAAGGAAACGCTCAAAGAATACAATTATACTCAACAACAAAAAGAGAAAAATACGTAAAAGATGCCAAGATGGAAAAGAGTCAAGCACACTCACCGATCTATCTGGGTCCACTCGTATGCAAAGCAGAGCTCAAGCCAGAACGGGCATGCATACACCTCCTCCTCGATCCGTCCCCGACATACGTGAAATCCGGTCCCCGGCATCGGAACCTCTCGGGAGCTCGCGGGCGCCTCTCTCTCCGCGCGCACTCGCGGCGTCCTCGCCTTCCTCCTCACGAAGGCCCCGTACTCCTCTCCATACAAAATGAACTCCTGGCGCCCACACCGCCAAGGTACCTCTCAAAATCGAGCACATCCATGTCCCGGAATCAAGCATCCCAAAGGGAGGGTCCTCTGAGCCACGGAAGCACACCAGGGGCCATGCCGCCGAAGACCCGCTCCCGCATACATAACATCGCAGTCAAGCCCCGCAAAGATCTTCCGTCGCGCCGTCACCTCGCGAGCCCCTCAAACTCATCCCCTCATACCGAGCCCACGGAACAAGACGAACCCTCCGGCTACCCCTCTCCGTACGCTCCCGCACATCCCCGTAGGCGATGGTGAGCTTCCCCGCCGGGTCCTCCTCTTCCTCGCCGTACGAGCCCACCAAAGATAGCAGGTACGCAAAGAATGTACTGATCTCTATCCCACTGAAGCACCGGAAAACCTCATAGAACCACACCTCGTGACAAAAACAGAGAAGGCTCAAGGCAAAAGAAAACGGAGAAAAGACAAGTTGCTAAATCAAAAACAAGAATAAACTCATACCTCCAAAGCGAAGTCAAAACAGCCAACGAATCCGCCACACCCCGCTAAACCGGTCCAAGGAGAAGTAGAGCTCGCCCAAGCCTCGCTCGCCCCAAGCAATATCACGCACTTATCCAGATCAATCAAGCTCTCCAACAGAGCAAAGGGAGCCGCGGTCGCGTGGTTCGAGAACAAAGTCTCTGACAAATGCATACCACAAAAAGGAGCGCGCCAACCGCCCGCCGTCACTGGCCGGTACCCCGGATGTAGGCCCCAATGCCGGCCGTGATCTTCAGCTCCACGTCGCTATACAACATGCCCTGTGCCCTCGCGAGGACGAGGCTCAAAGCCCAAAGAATCTGGCCAACACAACATCGGAGATCATATCTCTCCACCGTACCGGCCCTCCTTCAAGGAAAGCCCGCAATCGCAAAGAAAGTCGGTCGGCGTCACCGTCACCTCTCCCCCACTCGATGGAAGGTGTGGGTGGTATCCCACCAAGACTCGTAAAGGCCAAGGAAGACGCTCTTGTTCTTCCTCGTGTCGTAAACTCCCACTGTGTTCTCAACGAACACACCTGTGCCGTAAGCGTAGACCACTCCGGGACTCGGCCTACCGTCCACGGAAATATCGCATCCGCCGCCATTAGCTCAACAATGTACTCGAGCGATCCCCGAGTCTTTCATCCTCTTGGCCTTCCCGCCATAAGCTCCCGCATCCGCAGTAAACACAAAGAAAGGTACGTCAATCACGCATTTAATATAAAACAAACGGCACAAAAGTCCGTCCCAACACGGAAAGCCATGAAAATAACCCGTCACAAAACACGGCACACATTGCACATATTTTTCACATATATCCCGTCACAAAACACGGCACACATTGCACATAATTCTCACATACATTATACATATAATTTTTCCCATGCAGCCCGTCACAAAAACACGGCACACACTGTATACATTTTCTCAAAAGAAAAAAGGGGGGGGGATTAAACCCTACACGACACATTTTCAAAAAAAAAAAGTCCGTCCCAACACGGCAAAGGCACATATAACCCGTCACAAAAACACGGCACATATTGCACATATTTTCCCCACAAAGTCCGTCACCCAAGAACATGGCACACACGGCACGACACATATGCATAACACATTTTTCAAAAATCCGTCCCTACACGGCACACACTTTCAGACAAAACCCGTCACAAAACACGGCACATGTCACATTTTTTCACAAAAATTATCACTACACGATAATTTTTCTCATAATGTACATACATAAATAGCATACGGTACAAAACACCAAAGCATGCATTTCATTAGAGAGGCACTTTATTTTCACAAATAAGAGCTAATCTACACATTTCTGCACAAAATACACATACCCACAATTTTTACATGTCTATTTTCAACAATTCATCAAGAATTTCACAAAAGGCATAAAAAAATAATAATAATAATAATAACGAAAAATTCAAAAATGCGAAAAACTAAAACCTAGTTCTAGCATTCAAAAATTCGAAAGCAGTGGAATCAAAACGGAACGGATTTCTTACCTCCCCGACGTGCATAGAGCGACGATTGTGCACCTCCGGATTCGGATACAAGACATCCGGGTTCTTCGAAGATGGAACGAACGAGATCCAATTTCTTTGAAGCTCCATCCGTTGCTCGACCACCTCTTGATCAAGCGCTGACGACGACTCCTTCGAGATCCTTCCACCATGGCAAGCAATTCAAGCAAAAAATTGTTGATTTTGGTTAACAATGGAGGATTTTCTCTCTCTCTCTCTCTCGGTTCACGCATGGAAGAAGAAGGAATGGGAAGGGCCTCGCATTTAAACCTCGGTCAAAACTGGGAACCGTAAAAACCAAGGTGGTCCGTACGGACCTCTTTGTGCAAGTTGGTCCGTACGGACCTCTTTGCAAGGGGTGGCCAAATTACTTTCCCCGCCCTTATAATCTTTGCCCCCGGCCGTCCTAAGGCCTTTTCCAAAGAAATCCAAGTGTAATGGTCCCTAACCCTTCAATTCAACCACCGGCCGCCGTAAGACCGGTCTCGCCCACTCCAACGGCAATTCAATCACCGGTCAACCGTAAGACCGAACCTCGCCCACTTCAACGGCAATTCAACCACCGGCCGTCAACGTAAGCTCCGGTCCTCGCCCACTCAACGGCAATTCAAGAAGGAGCCAACACCTCCCAAAGACGAATCCAAGGCACAAGACGCCTCCAAACGCTCAACGGCAATTCAACTACCGCCCGCTCAACGGCAATTCAAGAAGGAGCCAACACCTCCCAAAGATGAATCCTAAGGCACAAGACGCCTCCAAACACTCAACGGCAATTCAACCACCGCCCGCTCAACGGCAATTCAAGAAGGAGCCAACACCTCCCAGCACGAATATCAAGGCACAAGACGCCTCCAAACACTCAACGGCAATTCAACCAACGCCCGCTCAACGGCAATTCAAGAAGGAGCCAACACCTCCCAAAGACGAATATCAAGGCACAAGACGCTCCAAAACGCTCAACGACAACTCAACCACCGGCTCCTCAAAAGAGGTCCGAAGTCATCTTCCCAATGTAAAAGGGCCCCTACAAGGTCATGCATCCCCAAAGCAATTCAAGCACCTAGCCAGTAAGCCCGAACCTAGCCCACTTCAACGGCAACGCAAGCACCGGCCATCAAAGTAAGCTCCGAGCTCCTCCCCAACAAGTCAAAGGGAAGTCATACAAGATCGCATATCCCTAAGACCGGCCATCATCCTTGCCCACTCAACGGCAAAACAAGCACAAGAAGGAGCCAACACCTCCGAGTACAAGTCCCAAGGCACGAAGCGCCTCCAAAATGCCAAATGGTGTAGCAATCACCGCCGTCATCCTCGCCCACTTCAACGGCAACGCAAGCACCGGCAAAGCCATCGTAAGTCCAACCTTCTACTCAACATGCAAAAACACAAAGGCATCTACGCTCTCGCAATCAAAGCACAAGGCACCATGCCTCCACAATGCGCTAGAAGACGATTCAAAGTCCTCGCGCGTAACATCAATCATGCGGCTAGAAGACGATTCAAAGTCTCGCGCATAACATCAATCGCGGCTAGAAGACGATTCAAAGTCTCGCGCATTACATCAACTGCGGCTAGAAGACGATTCAAAGTCCTCGCGCATAACATCAACCGCCGCCAGAAGACGATTCAAAATCCTCCAGCGTGGCACCAACCGCAATCAAGAGACGATTCAAGTCCTCACACTATCTCCGGCCCTAAGGCCTTAAACCACCCGATTAGGAAAATCGTAAAATTTCCATCCCGTGACACCACCACGTCCTCACAATTGACCTCGGCGGTCACCACATTTTAGGACACCACCACGTCCTACCACCGACCTCGGCGGTCACACAACACTTCGTGGCACCACCACGCCCGCACTCACGATTTCACGACCTCCGAACTACGACTGTGCTTGATTCCCGCCAGGGATACGTAGGAATCCTATCACAGTGGTCCACCATCGACTCCATGCGGTCACCTAGGACACCACCACGTCCTCACCACCCTCGACGGTCACCGACACCTGTGGCACCACCACGCCCGCATTCACAAAACACTCACCCCACACCCGAACTACGACTGTGCTTGATTCTCGCCAGGATACGAAGGAATCCTATCACAGGTCCAAATTCCACCGACCTATGCGGTCACACAAAAGGACACCACCACGTCCTCACACCGACCTCCACGGCCACTTCCTCTCCCAAAGACGCGATCCAGACATTAGGACCCTTATCTTATCGGCGACCCCACTTCTTTCATAAGTGACGTCGTCGAGGCTTCGTAAGTACCCCAACTGGATCACACCCTTTCAAACACACGGAAACACCGCACTCATCAACACAAGCCTCGACGACCCCTCTCACTCAAAACCCTCTCTAAACCCCCAACCAAACCAAGGGAGGAGCCTTTCTAGGATAAAAAGGGACAAAAGGACCTTTCGGGAATTTTCAGAAATTGGGAAAGCAATATTGGTCCGTACGGACCTCTTTGTTGTCATAATTACCGAATCTTCTTAAAGTCCACAATATTCCCTCAAATCCCTGGGAAAATGATTACTCCTCGCAGAGTTGGTCCGTACGGACCTCTTTGCATGCAAGATGGTCCGTACGGACCTTATTGCTCGTGGGACATCATAATTGCAAATATTCCTCCATCATCACGCATTCCCTCAAATCGAGGAAAACCAAAAGTACTGGATTACTGTGAGGTCCGTACGGACCTCTTTGCACCAAATCTGCACTATAAATAGAGGGCTCCCCTCCTCATTTTCACACACCTCCCACTTCTCTCTTCCTCCCTAGGCCTTCTCGGCTTCCCTCTAAGTCCTTCCGAGGCATTCCCGCCCCTTTCGGATCCTTCCGAGGCCTTCCGAGCCCCCTCGTGGTGCTCCGAAGCCTCCCGAGCGCTCCCGAGATGCTCCCGCGCCGCCCGAGGCACTCTCGAGGTACTCCGAGGCCCCTCGTGGTACTCCGAGGCCTCGCCTCGGTCTTTCCACGGTGTCCCGGCTCTTTCCGAGTCAAACCGGCGATCCCAAACCACGCCGAAACTCCGCCCGAGTGACTCCCACCACAACGCACGCCGAACCTCTCGCCCGAGTGATCCCGACGATCCCCACGCACGCCGAACCTCTCGCCCGAACGCATCCCGCAACCTCAACTCACGCCGAAACTCGTCCGCGTACAACCGACATCTCCCGAAGCAATCCCGATCCGTACCGAACGCTACTCCGACCTCAAACACTATTCCCAATGAAGATGACACGAACCAACATTGGTAAGGCTTCCTTCCATTACTATTTCAATACATTTCCATACATAGCATACAATGTAGACATCCGATACAGCATGCATTTTTAAAAAGCACACACACACACACAACATTTAAAGGATATTAGGGGTATCCGAAAGACTCGTTTTACGAGGCGACTCGGGTGAGCTCTAATATTCTAATATTCTCTTCCCGAGGAGTCATCTGACCTCTGAACTCAAAATCTCATCACACAAAAACAGTTTAAAATTATCTTTAAACTGATGCCCTTTTTCAATGTTTTGGGCTTAATAAAAACGGCGTGGCGACTCTACAAATGCGAAAAACAAACGGCGAGACAAACCGCTCCAACGCGAAAGACTGCCAGATGCCGGGGCCGCGAGGCCTGCTCGGATCCGGGCTATTTCAAGACCAGGAGGATATTTCAGGAGTCCTATATAGTGAGGGTTCCAGGGTTCTGCTGGTCATCCTTCTACATACCCTGCTTGGTATCCAGGCAGTTCGGGGCCTTACAGGAGCCGTTGGGCGATTGGGAGGACATCCGTACCATGGAGGTGGTGCCATTAGCTATGAGGGATCCAGCCAGCTTCTCATTCTTCTCGGGGGCTGGGACATATACTGTTTTCCCACCTAGGGCTATCTTTAGGAGCAGGAAGAGTACCATCTTGACCACTGTCTACTTGGACTGGTACGAGAGGGAGATGGGAGCGACTCAGGTCGTCTTGGGGGAGAGACGTCAGGCTTTATTTGGGGCTGAGTGCGACTTGAGTAGGACTCTGAGGGAGACTGAAGCTAAGGCGAGTCACCATAACCAGTCGGGTGACCTTATCAAAGATATGGAGGCTCGATATAAGAGGCTTTCTGAAGTCGCTCCCTTGATCGAGGCTCAGAAGGAGGAAGTACGGACTCCTGCCCGGATTGAGAAGGCACTTATTGACACGGGTTTGATAGAGGCTCCAGTGAGGATACCAGAGATTGGGATGAGAGAGACCGACATCATTGAGAAGAAGAGGAAGAACACTCGACGGGGTCGAGGTAAAGGGAAGAAGAACAAGGAAGACTCAGTGAATGACGACTGATAGGTCTTTTCTTAGGATTCCCTTATTGCCATTCGCAAACACAGTAGTTTATTAGGCCTTTTATTGTATTTTAGATCTTTGTAGCAGGTTAGCAGAGTCAAGAGTAGATCGTGCTTGAACTCATCAAGAAGTTTTTAACTTGTAATTAACAAGAGATATTATCTTAGAAATTATAAGACACATTTCATGGAAACTTAGATGTCTTATTGATTAGGACCCGTTTTATGAAAACTTGAATATCCTTTATTATTGTTTAGGACGCATCTCATGGAAACTAAATCGCCCTTTTTATTGTTTAGACCGAACCATTGCTGGCTGCCTATGTTCCCCTTTTGCAAAAAAGACTAAGGGGCTCAGGTCTTCGTAGTTCATTATGGTGAACTATCGGGGTTTTTTTCTGTTCTTTTTTTTTTTTTTTTTTTTTTATGTGCAACCCTTTGTCTTTTGCCTAGACCGCCCTTTTTGGGTTTTCACCTAGCTGGGCATTACTCTTTTTGCACTAAGATTTTTATTCTTTTTTTTTCTTTTTTTTTATGTGCAACCCTGTCTTTTGCCTAGACCGCCCATTTAGATTTTTCAGCCTAGCTGGGCATTACTCTTTTTGCACTAAGATTTTTTTTTTCTTTTTTCTTTTTTTTTCTTTTTTTTATATGTATTATTTTTTTCTATTTTTTTTAGACATAATACCTGCGGAGCTTATCACCGTTGACTGGGTGGACAAAAGGATTGCCATCCAGGTTCACAAGCTTCATTGCTCCTCCCGATAGTATCTTCTGCACCACATACGGGCCGATCCAAACGGGTTCCCACTTTCCCAGGGGGTTGTCTCTGGTGGGGGGACTTCACTTTCAGCACTAAGTCGCCCTCTTTGATGTCTCTGGCCTTGAATTTTTTGTCGAATGCCCTGGCCATTCGCCTCTGGTAGGCTCGGGTGTGCTCCATGGCTTTTAGCCTTTTTTCGTCAAGCAGGGCCAACTCATCGTGCCGGCTGCGCAACCATTCTACCTCATTGACACTGTTTTCCAGGAAGACCCTTAATGACGAGATTTCCAACTCCACAGGCAACACTGCTTCCATCCCGTAAGTTAAGGCAAAGGGAGTTTCTCCCATAGCTATTCTGACAGACGTTCTGTAGCCCCAGAGTGCCAGGTGCAGCTTTTCGGGCCAATCACGACCACGGGTGGCCATTTTTCAGATAATTCATTTGAGCGTCTTATTGGCAGCTTCTACGGCTCCATTAGTCTGGGGTCTGTATGGGGACGATTTGTGGCGAGTGATTCTGAATTCTGACAGCAATCTATCACAGTCCCCTTCAAAGTGCGACCCGTTATCTGAAATGACCTCATTGGGCACCCCATATCTGCACATAATGTTTTCTTTGATGAACTGGGCCACTTTTCTGGAAGTGAGGACCTTGTAGGATTTGGCCTCTACCCACTTGGTGAAGTAGTCGACTGCCCTTAACACAAATTCATGCCCATTGCTTCCTGCCGGGGCTATCTTCCCTATCACATCAATACCCCAAGTTGCAAATGGCCAAGGAGTCGTCATGCAGTACAGGTCATGAGGCGGAAGATGATTGAGGTTGGCAAACCGTTGGCACTTGTAGCACGCTCGGACATGCTGGACACAGTCTGGTTCCATGGAAATCCAGTAGTAGCCCATTCCAAGGATCACTTGCATCAATGCTCTGGCGTTCAGATGAGGACCGCAGGGACCATTGTAGACTTCGGTCATTAATTCTCTGCCCCTTTCTTGACTGACGCACAGGAGGAGTGGTCCTTGGTACCGTTTCTTGTACAAGTCGCCCCCGAGAATGACATAATGGGAGGCCAACCTTTTCAGGGCTTGCAAGCTCTTGGCTTTGATGCCTTCCCTTGGTCTACCTTCTTCGTCTCTGAAAGCTGACTCTCCGTCTTTGAGGAAATGATAAATCTGACTGTACCAGGGTTCTTTGAAAAGCTCGGATCCCAAGTCTATTTCATAATAGAAAGCCGGGGCTTCTCTTCTACCCACTCTGAAGGGTTTTATGGCCTTTCCCTCGGGGATCTCTACCAGTGAGGCTAGAGTAGCTAAGGCATCTGCGAATCTGTTCTTATCCCTTGGCAGGTAATGGAAAGTCACTTCTATGAACTGCTCAGTCAACTCTTCCATGTAGGCATGATACCTCTGAAGATTAGGGTCTACAGTCTTCCACTTGTTGGAGACCTGGTTGATGATCAGGGCAAAGTCTCCATAGACCTCGAGTTCCTTGACATTCCTTTCTAAGGAACCTTCCAGACCAGCAATGCAAGCTTCATACTCGGCAACATTTTTTGAGGAAGGGAAGTTCAACTTAAGGGCTATTGGCGTATGCTCATCTTTTGGATTGACCAGTAGCATTCCTATGCCGTTTCCTCTCTTGTTAGTAGCTCTGTCAAAGAAAAGCTGCCATCGATTCTCAGGCTCAACTACAAAGATTCCTTCATCTTGGAATCAGGGTTCAGGCCTGCGGTCCTCATTACTAGGGAAGTTTGCCAGATGGTCTGACAACGCTTGACCCTTGATGGCCTTTCTCGTCACATAATTGATGTCATACTCAGCTAAGAAGAACGACCACTTTGCTAGGCGCATCGAGAGGGAAGGCTTGTCGAAGATGTACTTGATGGGGTCCATTTTCGAGACCAAGTTCACAGAGTGGGCTTGCATGTAATGCTTCAGCTTACCAACTACCTAGACCAGTCCTGAACAAGTCTTTTCGCACGCTGAATAATTGAGCTCACTTCCCTGCAGCTTCTGGCTGACAAAGTAAATGGCATTTTATACCCGAGAGTCTTTCTTCTCCTGAGCAAGCATAGCCCCAACTGCCGTATCAGTGACAGTGAGATAGAGCAGAAGAGGTTTCTGTCTATGTGGGGGGCATAGTACTGGAGGATGTACTAGGTACATATTGATTTGGTCAAAGGCATCTTGGCATCCCTCAGTCCATTCTGTGTCTGCATTCTTCTTCATGAGCTTGAAGATGGGCTCGCACATGGTAGTCAGCTGGTTGACGAAACGGCTGATATACTGTAGTTTGCTCATGAAGCTTTTGACCTCTGTCTGGGTTCGGGGTGGCCTCATGTCCATAATGGCCTTGATCTTTCGGGGATCGACTTCAATACCTTGCTCCGTGACCATATACCCAAGCACTTTTCCCTTTGTCACTCCAAAGGTGCATTTAGCAGGGTTTAGTCTCATGGAATGCTGACTCAACCTCTCAAAGAACTTTTGCAGGTCGACAAAGTGCTGTCCATCCTCACCTTTGGAATGGATTATCATGTCATCGACATAGACCTCGATCTCCTTGTGGATCATGTCGTGAAAGAGTGCGGTTGCTGCCCTCTGATAAGTAGCCTCGGCATTCTTAAGCCCAAATGGCATCACTGCATAGCAGTACGTTCCCCACGATGTGGTGAAGGCTGTCTTTTCTTGGTCCTCCTCGGCCATCTTGATCTGGTTGTAGCCAACAAAGCCATCAACGAAGGATTTGACTTCGTAGTTAGCAGTGGCGTCCACCAAAATGTCTATGTTTGGCAAGGGATAGTCGTCCTTGGGGCTGGCTTTGTTCAGATCCCGGAAATCTACACAGCAGCGTACCTTCCCATTGGCCTTAGTCACAGTAACGATATTGGATAACCATGTCGGATATTCGATGACTCGGATGAATCCTACCTACAGTAACTTCTCAATCTCTTCTTTGACCTGTAGAGACCACTCAGGCTTGATCTTTCTCAGTTTCTGCTTTACTGGCTTAGCATCTGGTGCTAGAGGGATTCTGTGCTCCACAATCGAACTGTCTAGCCCCGACATATCCCTGTATGACCATGCAAACACGTCCATGTATTCTCTGAGCAGATTGACCAGTCTGTCCCATTCAACCCCCTAAAAGAAGTTCCCAATCTGTGTCTCTTTAGGTTCCTCGACAGTACCCAAGTTAACACTTGTCAAAACCTCCTCGACAGCTTGGGCCCGATTTTCCTCTTTGTCTGTAACCTGCTTAAAGATTTCTTTAATGTATTGTTCGTTTAGTGTGTTTGCATCTTGTTCAAATGATTCATTATTAACTGTTGTTAAGTTATTAGTTAATTTATCATTTGTTAAGTTGGCAATAAGGGGATACTCAGAAAGATCTGTCATTTCATTCAAAGCGAAAGGAAAGATGACATTGGCTACATATCCATAATCCTCAGGCGTGAGGCCTTCGGATGACTCGGAGGACTGGAATTCAAAGACTCCTGACTCACATGACTTTTGACCCTAACGAATCTGGATCCTACACTACTAATTGACTCAAAGTGTTTGAAACGGGTTGGACTGGGGTTTACTCTTTCCTGCTGTTTCCCTAGGGAGTAGCAGTCTTGTCAACATTCTTCAAAAAGTTGGAAACTTCAAACTGATCGAAAACTTGTCGGAAATCATTCGTAGGCCGCTACCTTGGAAAGATGGTGCGGGGATTTAGAGAAGCCTGATGCAATTTCTCAGCGAGCTCGTCTGTGACAACCAGACTCATTGACTGGAGGGTCTGGCTCATCTTGTCAATACACTGCTGATAGGTCATCCTATCTCTATCGATCTTTGATATCACAACCTTGTCTGTGTAGCCAACAGGAGGGTTGACCTGGATGATGCTGATGAAATCTTCTTCAGGAGAGACTTTGATTCTTCCTTGATTAGCCATGTATTCTATGGGAGTCTTATATTCTGTTTTCAAATCTGGTAGCTTTTCGTTGAACTTCACAATGGCAACAAAATCGGAGTTCTCTGCCTCAAGAGGATCAATGATGATGGGAGCGTCAGGCTGTACTTTGTTTTGGCTGCAGGTTCCTTGGTAGGCTCCTTGGCATAACTGACATAGTAGTCAAATTTGCCTGAGGGCTCTCCTAAAGTTCCCACACTCTTGTCTCCAGCTTCGTACCTTTCCTTCAATTTCTGTTGCATGGACTTCCTCTTCTTCTTCTTTCTTGAGGGAGCATCCTCATTAATCCAATCCTGATAAGCATCTTCCAGGCAGCCCTCACAATCACATACATCATACCAGATGTGGGGTCTGGGTTGAGCTGGGACGACCCCTCCAAGTACTTGGTTATCACCATTGTTAATTACCACATTGGCCATTCTTGACACTGGGATGTTGAAACTGATGGTTTTGACGGATTATCTGAGTTCCCTGCACCGACACACTGCTGACCCGGTATTCTCACCCGATTCTTTCTCACTGCGGGAAAGGGATAGGCAAGGTTTAGACTTTGGGGTAGGTGTT
Source organism: Adenophora triphylla var. japonica (assembly GCA_022495995.1). Classification (NCBI taxonomy): domain Eukaryota; kingdom Viridiplantae; phylum Streptophyta; class Magnoliopsida; order Asterales; family Campanulaceae; genus Adenophora; species Adenophora triphylla. The sequence continues at coordinate 48,209 of JAFEMH010007360.1, forward strand.
TAGGCTGAAGGCTCAAGCAATATGCAAATTAAGAATCTTTCAGTTCACTTAAAACAGTGCCTTTTATTAATTTCTATTTAGTTGGAAAAGGGGTTGCCCTTCTTTTTCGCAACTACTCTAGATCCTGGATCAGTGGGCTCCATCACTACGTCTATAAGCCCCTCGTATTCCACCTGTATTTCGACCTCCCAGGGTGGACAGCCCCGGGCGAGGGTCCTATAGGGCACGCAGATCCCACCGACCGAGAGAGAAGAATGCTCCTAATGGGCCTAGCGGGTCATAGGAACTTTTAACGCACCAGCGATGCGGATTATAGTCAAGGCAATGCCGGGAAAGTCTCGTCTTTCAGCCTTAACGGAATTTCGACAGAGTTTCGCTTGCGCGATTGACGTTTTGACTTTTTGGCATTGTCCAAGAAGATAATAGGCATAGGTCGGGCGGTAAAAGCCGGATGACACAATGTCACATTGAATTTCGTTGTATACGTTGCGTAAGTCAAAGTCAAAGTCAATGCCGGGTCAAGATCTTGCCAATTTTTCCTTGTCGAAATTTCTGCAGAGCTCCGCTTGCGCGAAGGATCTCGACTCTCGACATGGGCTAAGGTTTGAACTTTACGGGGGTATCCAACTGGGCTATATGACACTGACTAGACCAAAAACCAACCAAAGGTCACGGTTTTAAAATGTGTGACACGGACTGTGCATTGGTCGACACTGGCTGCCATGGGGAGTTTGGGGTGATTCCGTGCGCGCCTGGGAGCATCGTAATACTCTTCGTGACTACAACTGAACAACCACCCCGGGTTAAAGGGACGTGCGTGCAAAGTGTATAGGATATATAAGGTGCGCGTAGTGTGCGGCCTCCTAAAAATATTCCTTTTTGAGTTAAAACATAAATTTTCAGAAATGTGTTTTAAAGGAATGATTTTCGGGACGGGGGAAATGCAGCAAGTAAGCACGTAAATTTTCTGGGAGCCCCGGTCAGTCTTGAAACTGAATAGCCCCAAGCTGCCAAGGCTGCCAGATTAACCTCAATTTTTGTCCTGGTAGAATTGCTAATGAAGCCGCCCGGCTAGGATTCAAGGAGAATCAAGCCGTACGGCTGCATCAATCAATTTTCCAGGTTCCATTTCCTTTCATCTGTAGGTTGTTTCCCCGGCCTTTTTGGCACCTTTTCAGCTTCCAGCAAGCTCCCTGTTCAGTGTCCAGACAATGCACTATCCCAAGAACCAATGGCACATGCAATGCAATGCAAGAAAAGAAGGCAAGCATGAGAATCAGATCCGCGGCGGAAGGCTTACCCACTCAAAAAAAAAGCTATTCTTTTTTTTTTGAAAAGAGATACCGGTACGTGGTTTTGTTAGACCATAGTTTATCCCAGACTCGTGTTAGGAGGCGATAACGGGAAGCTTAATGGTTTCCACCTATATACCAAGTATCATTTTTTTTATTTAAAAATGAAAGCTTTTTTTTTTTGGTTTAGTCCCCAGCGGAGTCGCCAAACTGTGATATGTGGTGCCCAAGATCGCTGCTCTTTTATTTTATTTATTTTTTTGTTTGAACCGCTTTCTCGTGAAAGGGGATCACCGCCTCACATCGGTTTGGAAACATCCGGTTTAAATTGAAAAACGGAGTCGCCACGCCATTTTGATTTCCTCAAAACTTTAAAAAAAAGGATTTGGGTCCGAAGGTTAAGTTACCCCTTGGGAAGAACAAATTGTCGTTCACCCAAGGAGCCTTGCCGAAGCAAGTCTTCCAAGATCCGATTTTTATGCTTGCCTTTGTGTTTCGTGTGTGGAATGTGTTTTTTGAAAAGGAGGGAATGTACCAAGTTATCTTCCGGACGTATAAACCATGAGTTGGTTATCGCTTGGGATTCCTTGGATTTTTGATATGTTCAGGACTTTGGTCCCGTTCTCATCTTGGACTTATGATCATCATGATGAGACATTGGGTCACATGAGATCAAGATAGGGACACCTTTTTTATAGACCAAGGATGAGACTCTTTAGAACGGAAGGACCTTTGCCCATCAATCCTACATCTTGAGACGATTTGAGCTTTGTCGGGACATTTATGCTCATCTCAAGTGATGATCGGAGATATAGGGGCTCAAGTTCATCCTTTTCTAAAGGAGAATCCGTCTATGGCATCTTTATGTGGAGGAAATGATGTAAAGATAGGACCTTTACACCATTATACTCCAAGAGATGCTCCAAGTACCAAAGGGGACTAAGGGAGGGGTATAAAGGTTGGATCTTTATACTCATCATATGCCTTTTTGTGCCTTATGAAGGTCACTAGGCAATCCTTGGAGAGAGATCCAACCATGAGGGACATGGGGAATGCATTTTAAGCTAAAGATGACATTTTTATGCTAATATATGCAATGAACATGATGCAAGCTAAGACTAGGAATGAAAAGGGAGGACCTTTATGGCTTTCCTATGTCCTTTATGAACCTTTTAGGTGGACAATCCTTGGAAGCAAGGTCTATGGGAATGGGGAAAGACATTCATAAATAAAGATGACCCTTTTATGGAAAAGATGATATTTTTATATGCAAAGATGACATTTTTATATGCAAAGGATGCTATTTTCACATCACCATGTGAGAAATCCACCCTAGAACAAGCCATTTGAGGTCTTATTGTTCATCCTTGGGATGGATCTTCCATGGATCCCATGTGATAAAGGGGAATGGGGTTATATATGATCTACATGATATTTAATGACAATATATCAAATACCAAGCAAATAGATGACAATATATAAAGCAAAGAGCAATATAGTAAGTAATGACAAGTATATTTCAAGAAAAAGGGGAGGAGAGGTTACCAATGGTGGTGTTCCTCTATCTCCTTGAAGTTTGCCTAGGGAAGAACCAACTTTGGAAGGGTTTTGAAGAGGGGGGAGGTGATTTTGGTTGCTCTCAGCTCTCTGGAAATTCGTGTAGGTATTTTGGCAGAGTAACAGTACAAAAAATTGTATATCAAAATGAATAGAGGAGGCCTCTATTTATAGGGACTCTGGTGATGGCTAATAAAGCCGTGCGGCTGTAACCCCAAGCTAATGAAGCCGTGCTGTCTTATCCCTTAGTGACTCAGCTTATTTCTAGAACCATGCAAGGTGGCCTTCTAGAAGGTCTTTTGCAGCGAAGGACTACGTGGAATTTTAATTCCTAGAAAGTCCTTCGCCCCTCGGAAGATTTGGAAAAGTTCCCAAATTGCCCCTGAACTTTAGGAAAGTTCGGGGAATTGCCGGGAAACTTAACCGAAAGGCATGAGCCAGATTTGGGTACTTACACGTACTGAAAATGATGAGAGGCATGAGCTACATTCCTGGCCTGGGGTTAGGATAGCGACAACAAGGACCGTGTAAGCTTGAGATTCCGGAACCCAAGAGAAACAAGCGAGGCCTGGGATATGTTGTGACTGGAGAGGACAAAGCATATGACAAGGCCGAAGCGCTTAAAGAGTGGATGACCCTAGCTACCGGCAAGAGATACAAGAAGCCCGATGTGCGCCCTTTTAGCTGGTCTCTAAACAAGCACTTTGTCAAAGAGGATGGGGAAATGTTCGTTTGACCGGAACCAAAGCTAAGTCAGCCAGAAGAGAGGTTGGGGATCTTATGGAACACATTGATTGATTCACACACTACACCCTAGAGAAATCAGCTCAGCTTGTGAGCACATCTCTAGAAAACACCAGGTCTTTATTGTAGCACGACCCATTAGTGGTCACCTCTAGTTTGGCAGCCTTTCAATCATTGGCTTGCAACTTGTAATAGGTAGAATCCATTAATAAAGTAGTGCACCTTCACAAATCCAAGTTCTGACCAAACTTGGTAGAGGACGTAGCAGTTATTTAACACTGTGAACCTCTTCAAACAATGTGTCATTTATTGCTTTGTTTGTTTTCTGTTGTGTAGTTGTAATCAGTTGATAATCTCTCAACTGGTCACAACCTATTGATTTCACTTACTGCTCATTTTGTTTGTCTTACTTGGAAATAATCTTTGTCTTGACTTGCATGATATTTTGTCTTACCGGTTTGCCTTTTCTTTAAACTGAAAACTTAATTTCCGCTGTGCAAAATCACTTACCGGTGAGCTAGAGTTTTTCAAAACAAGTTTTAGCAAAAAGTTTTAAACAGGCTATTCACCCCCCCCCCTCTAGCCTGATTCCTACCATTTGGGACCTAACAATTGGTATCAGAGCTTACAATTTTCGAAAATCATTTTTCCAAGCTTAACCGCTTGAATTGCCAATTCCAAAATGGCAGGAAAAATCATGCAAACATACAACTTGACATCCGTTCCCATGTTGAACGATAACGAATTTCCAGTATGGAAAAACAGAATCATGCGGTACTTGGACTCAATAGATGATAGGTTAACTACTGTAGTCAGAGATGGTCCCATGACACCCCTGAAAATCAATCTTGCAACTAGAGCACCCAAAACTCCTCTCATGGATCATGCAGATAGAGAGTCTGAACAAGACTTTGAGGTTTATGAAACTTATGTGCCAAAACCACGAGAAGAATGGACTGAGGATGACAAACTGTGTGATTCCTTGGACAGAAAAGCTTTGCACATCATAACCTCAGGACTTGATGACAGACTGTACAAACAAGTACAATGCTATGAGACCGCTCAACAAGTGTGGCAGAGTCTACTCAGATATTTTGAAGGAGATCAAGTGGCCAAGGACAACAGACTCTACAAAAGTGTTGCTGAGTTTGAGTCCTTCAAGAAGAATCCAAATGAAACAATGAAGGAAACGTACGACCGATTCTGCGAGGTGAGTAACTCTTGTGCATCTTTAGGTAGAGTCTATACCATGAAAGACCTAAACATGAGATTCCTCAATTCTCTTGGAGACTTGTGGCATGTGAAGGTCGCTATTTTGAAAGAATGCCGTGACTTGAACGTTACTCATATCCAGAACATTGTGTCTACTTTGTTCTTATATGAGGAAGAGCTCAACCGGCTGAGTGGAGTGCACAAAAAATTTAAAAATTTATCTCTGCCAGCTCAGACTGAGATCTTCCCCGGTTCTTCGATGCTTACCAGCCAAACTACTACCATTGACTCTCCCTCAATATCTCAGCCTTAGCCAACTCAAGCCAATACCTCATCTAGCACACCTCTTGAGGTAAAGGATGAATTTGCTACATTTGCTAGAAATTACAAAAAGTTTAAGGATTTTAAGAAATCCCACAGCAAATCATTCCAACCCAAATCCTCATCATTCCATAGATCTGGGAACTATCAAAGAAAAGGCCAAACTTCAACCTCAACCGACGGAAAAAATGCCCAAGGTGAGCTTGTGTGTTACAACTGTAGAAAACCCGGCCATTTTGCCTCCAAATGCCCTCAACCGAAATATGAATTTCTGAGGAAGAAACCATTCAAGAAATTTCCTAGATCTAAGAGTTTAATTGCGGAGGATGCAACTGAAAAGGCTTTACCTGTTTGGTTTGAGACCGACTCTGAGAATGAGGAAGCTGACTATGCTGACTCAGATGAAGATGCTGATGTCAGTTTTGTTGCTATGGATGGAACTTATGATAAACCCATCTCCCTACAAACTCCTATCTTTAGACACCCCAACTCCAATGAACAATCATCCTATGTTGACCAGACTCCACCTATGAGATCTCCCTTGACATACTTTGATGATCCCATTCCTATTCCAAAGGTAGATGCAGGAAATCCATATAATTTCAAAATTCAAAACATAGGTGGATCCCTTTATGGTCAGTCTAAAACAATGCCCACTCTCAGACCGCTGATGCAACTAATTCAACCGACCTATCAAGCTCAAGCCTTACCGATCGCCTCTTATCAACCGATGCTTGAGAACCGACCGATTCACTTAAAGCCTCTAACCGAGCCTAACCCTGAACCGATATCATCACTACCAAATTTTGATCCCAATTTTGAACCATCATCCTCTTCCCCTCAGCCTACCGTTGACCCTATGCCCAATATGTCAAAGTCTGAAATGGCAGAGGTGATGAATGAGCTCTTCTCCGATTTCGAAAAATTAAATGAAGCTCACAAAATTATGGCTGATAACTTCAAAATGATCTCTACTGAAAATGACTCTTTGAAAGCTGAAATAAAAGATTTGAAAGAAAGCAAGCTAGAGTCAGTTCAGTTAAAAAAGGATAATCAAGAACTCACTGAGAGACTAAACATTTCTGTTTGTCAAATTGCTGATCTTGTGTCAAGAAATAATTCTCTTTCTAAAACTATTGACACTTTCACAAAATCCCGAGCTGCTATGGAGACTATCATACAAGATCAGATATCTCCTAACCGAGATGTTACAACTGGAATAAGTTTTACCTCCAAAGAAGTAAGGAAAAAGACAAATAATGACAAACCGGCTACCAAGTCTGTCTGCGAGAACTTGATGGGTAAATTTGATGATGCTCAATCCAAATTGATTAAGAGAGAGTTAACTAAACCTTTCAAAGCTGTTCCACACACCTATCCCAAGGGAAGGGAACAGATGAAAGCTTATTTGGGCAAAAACAAATCCCAATGGACCGAGGTAGCTGATCCTGAGCTAGGACAATATGTTCCACTCAGTGATGGTAACAGCAAAGGTGGAATTAAAATTGCTAACCAGGTTGCAGGTAAGGAAACTACAACCGGTAAGGAAGCCATCACCGGTAAGGGACCAACCGGTCAGACAACTGTCACCGGTCAACCAACCGGTGAGGGCTCCCCAACCGGTAATAGACCTTCCAAACCAATGCAACCGGTCAACAAAGCTAAATCCATTACCTTCGTCCCCAAAGGATCTGTTTCTGCTCAATCAGTGAACTCTTCTGAAGCAAAGGCTATATTGAACATCCAATCATCTAAGCCCCCTCAGCCATCATCTAACAAATGTATAAATTGTGGTTTTATTGGTCACAAGGCTTATGAATGCCTCTTGAAGCACCTATCTGGACCCACTGAGTCTAAAAGCTCAGGTGGTGGCCAGGTATGGCTGCCAAAGAGGAACTAACTCTTTGGACCCAAAAGAATAAGGGGGACCATAAGCTTACTATTTTATTTCAGGAATGCTTAATGGCCTCAACCGATGCCGGTAAGGATGTTTGGATTATGGACAGTGGATGCTCTAGGCATATGACTGGACATGCTGATCTCCTCACCGATCTGGAAGAAGCATCTGGTCCTCCAGTTGTCTTTGGTGACAACGCAAAGGGTAAAATTATCGGTCGTGGATCCATCAAAAGAGGTACAGTTGTTGTACAGAAGGTATCTTTGGTGGATGGTCTGAAACATAACCTTCTCTCCATATCACAATTCTGTGATAAAGGTATGCATTGTGTTTTCAATTCTTCCAATTGCTATGTGAAAAACATTGCTACAGGTGAAACACTTCTCACTGGATATAGAAAAGGTAACGTATATGCTATTGATTTAAACAATGTTTCGAATGTTACTAATGTTTGTTTTGTAGCTAAGAACATCAGTGAGAACTCCTGGCTATGGCATAAGAGACTCAGTCACTTGAATTTCAAATATCTATCCAAGCTAGCAAATAAAAATCTAGTTGCTGGCTTACCTCAAGTGTCTGCTAATCATGATAGGAAATGCAGAGCTTGCCAGCTAGGAAAACAGCATAAAGAATCTTTCCACAGCAAGCCCTGTTTGTCCACCTCTAGATGCCTCCAGTTGCTACATATGGATCTGTTTGGCCCCACAACTACTGCCAGTTTAGGGGGTAGCAGATATGCTTTGGTTGTTGTAGACGACTTCTCAAGATATACCTGGGTGGAGATGTTTGCTTCAAAAGATGATACATATGAAGTAGCCACCAGATTATTCCGTCTACTGCAAACCCAAAAAGAGTGTAACATCATCAGTATGAGATCAGATAATGGAACCGAATTCAAAAATCTTGGAATTGCTCAGTACTGTGATGATCATGGAATAGATCACAATTTCTCACCGCCGGTACACCGCAACAAAATGGTGTAGTTGAGAGAAAGAACAGGACCTTGATCGAAGCTGGAAAAACAATGATATCCGAAGCTAGGCTTCCCAAGTATTTTTGGGCCGAAGCTATCCATACTGCCTGCTTCACCCAGAATAGATCCTTAGTCAACAAGTTTCACAACAAGACCCCTTATAAGCTATGGTGTGGAAGAATCCCTAACATTGGTTTCTTCAAGATCTTCGGCTGCAAATGCTATGTACTTTACAACGGTAAAGAGCGCCGAGGTAAATTTGATGAAAAAGCTGATGAAGGTATCTTTGTGGGATACGCCAAGCACAGTAAGGCATTTAGAGTTTTTAATAAACGGCTGTTGAAAATTGTTGAATCTGTTCATGTTACTTTTGATGAATTTGATTTGCTAGAGTCTGATAAGGCTCCAAATAGTACTGATAATTCTGGTGTGTTTGAGAAAGGTGAAACCAGCAATCAAAACTCCAATCATTCCACCAGTTCTAATGCAAATCAATCTCCAGTTCAGCCTTCAGCCTCAAGTGGTGTAACTTGTAGAGACTTAGTTGATGACTCCTTCTTTCCCCAATCGGTTAGGCAATCCAATAGACTACCCCAGCTAACCGATTTATTACCAACCAGTCCTCATATTAATTTTCCTAATTCACCTCCTGAAGCTGAACTTATTTCAAACAATTTACCGTTTCCTTCCCCACTTACCGATCACCGGTCTCCATCACCTTCTCCAAACCGATCTCCTTTACCGGTCACATCTCCCTTTACCGATTCTACTCCTCCATTAGAAAACCTTAGACAAGAATTGGTCAGGCAAGACCTCCCTAGGGAAGTGAGAACAGTGAGAGATCACCCTTTAGAAAATGTGATAGGTAATGTCTTTGGTCCCAGAATGACTAGAGGCCAATTAAGAAGCATGGAGGATCAATATGGATTATTTTCCTCTGCTATGGTCTCAAATATTGAACCAAAGAAGACTGAGGAAGCACTAGATGACCCCAGCTGGGTAGAAGCTATGCAAGAAGAGCTTAATCAGTTTGATAGATGTAAAGTTTGGGAGTTAGTGCCTAGACCTAGTGATCAAACCGTGATTGGAACGAAATGGGTTTATAGGAATAAATTGGATTAGACTAGAAAAATTATAAGGAAGAAGGCTAGACTAGTGGCGAAAGGATATAGGCAGGAAGAAGGCATAGACTATGATGAGACTTTTGCTCCCGTAGCTAGATTAGAAGCCATTAGGTTATTCCTTGCCTATGCAGCCTATAAAGAGTTCAAGCTATATCAAATGGATGTGAAAAGTGCCTTTCTCAATGGGGAACTTCAAGAACTTGTTTATGTAGATCAACCTCCTGGTTTTGAAGATTTCAAGAAGCCTAATCACGTATACAAATTGAATAAAGCTTTGTACGGCCTCAAGCAAGCACCTCGAGCATGGTATGAAACTCTCTCCAAATTCCTACTTAGTGAGAAGTTTGAACGAGGTAAAATCGACACCACCTTATTTATTGCTAAGCATAATGGTCATTCATTGTTAGTTCAAATATATGTTGATGACATTATTTTTGGATCTACTAACGAAAAATTATGCAAGAGATTTGAGAAACTTATGCAGAACAAATTTGAGATGAGCATGATGGGTGAGCTTACATTTTTCCTTGGACTTCAAGTCAAGCAAACCCAAGAAGGTATTTTTATAAATCAAGCCAAATACACCTATGATCTAATCAAGAAATTTGGTCTTGACTCTGCTTATCCTCAAAGCACTCCCATGGCCACCAATGTACACCTTGACAAAGATGAATCCGGTAAGAAAGTAGATATGACACTCTACCGAGGTATGATAGGCTCTCTGCTTTACTTAACCGCCAGTAGGCCAGATATCATGTTTGCCGTATGTGTATGTGCTAGATTTCAAGCTGACCCTAGAGAATCTCATTTGCAAGCTGTTAAAAGAATTATAAGATATCTTTTGGGAACTGCTAACTTAGGTTTGTGGTATCCAAAAGATTCTTCATTTACACTTATTGGATATTCAGATGCCGATTTTGCAGCTTGTAGGGTCACCAGGAAAAGTACTAGTGGAACTTGTCAATTTCTGGGTAACCGTTTGGTTTCCTGGTCATGCAAGAAACAAGCATCAATTTCCACTTCTACGACTGAAGCTGAGTACATAGCTGCTGGGAGTTGCTGTTCACAAATTCTATGGCTGAAGCAACAACTAGTAGACTATGAAATCCCTCAAGAAGTATGTCCTATCTATTGTGATAACACCTCAGCTATCTCAGTCTCCAACAATCCTATGATGCATTCAAAGACTAAGCACATAGACATCAAATACCACTTCCTCAAGGATCATGTTGAAAAGGGTAACATTGTTCTTTTAAAAGTCCATAATGATTATCAATTAGCTGATATCTTAACAAAACCATTGGACATTAAAAGATTTGAATTCCTTAGAGGAGAACTAGGCATGATTGATATTCGATAAACATTATGTGCTAACTTTGTTATCTGTGTAAGCTATCAACAAAGATCATAGGTGACCTCACTCGTTTACCGATACTTGCTAGTGCTCGTATACCGGTATCCCTTACCGGTAAGGCAAGACTCCCTTTACCGGTCCTCTTACCGACATACTTAATCGGTAAATGGTGTTGCTTACCGATGCTCTCCAACCGGTGAAAGATCTCTTGCCGGTCAATACCCGATCGGTCTCCCACCTTGCCGATTGTCCTCTTACCGACGAACTGCGGCCGGATCCAAATTTGCAATCCGTATTTAACCGGCTCGTTTGTCATCATTGCCTATCAAGTCACATCAATCCCTTCGCCGCGGCAGTCTGCAACCTACCGTACTTTCCCTTACCTGTTCCCCATGCTCCTATACAAAAGAAGTAGATCAATTTTAAATAATTGATCAAAAAGGTAATATCTGTATCATTCATTTTTATCAAAAAGGTTATCTTTTTGTACTTTATTATATTTTGATATAACTGCTGCACACACGTTCATATTTTCATGACACATCTTTAATTTCGTGAAACAAAACTGTCAATCAATGTGCACGACAGTTAAAGACCTTTAAGCTTCTTTTGTTTTAACCAACATACCTCTTCATCTTTCCGCTCTTTTGTCCCCTATATAAGGATTTCAAAATCTCACTTAAACTTTCTGGATTCTCTCTCTCTCTAACGAACTAAGGCATCCGACAAAAATCATTCTCTTACTTCATCTTCTCCATTCGCTTATCTCTTCATTCAAGATTCTCTGGTATGAACTTTAACTTTAAGATCTGAAAGAACGAAGACACATTTTCTTAGGATCCTTCTCTAACTTATATTGTTTGATTAATTTTTGATTCACAGATGGCTCCCAAGAAAGACATCTATGGAGGTTACATTCTCCCCAGCTTCTTCGACTCCGATGAAGGCCGTTCCATTGAAGCCCTTTTCATTGCCGCCGGAGTTATTCCGTTCGTGATGCCTGAAGGGAATGAAGATATCTATTATGAGATGGTTAATGAATTGTTCGACAATGGTGTGGTGGATGAGAATGAGAATATTATTTCAACTGCTGCTGGTGTTCCTGTTACTTTTAGCCCAGCTACTATTGCTGCTGCCTTCCCCAATCTCTCTTCCTCTGGTCCATCTTCTATCTCCATGAAAGATATGGTTGATGCTTGGGCAAAGGTTCGTGGATCTGATCCCTTCGTTACCGGTGAAGCAAATAAGAAGGCTGGTTTTGATGCCGTGTATTACGCTGTTGCTGATGTTGTGGACCGATGCTTCATTTGCCGGTCTGGCTCTCATCATTGTATCACCATGATACAATGGGAAGCAATTGCTGCTATCATCATTGGTGGAGAATTCAACTGGTGTGCCTTCCTTTACCGTATTGTCTTGATTGCCTTCAAGAAATATCAGAAGGAGAAACCATCTACCAAGCCAAATAAAGCCAAACCCTGTCACTATTTGATGATAAGCCGTGCCCTTAGATCCATCCCAGCTGTTCTTCAAGCTTCTGAGAATCAACCCAAATATCCCCAATCCTTCTGCAAGGCTTTTGACAAGTTTGATATAATTAGAGCTATCAAAGAATCTACCGGTAAGCCAATCGGTAATCCATCTGAACCTTCCACCGGTAAATCAACCGGTAAGTCTGCTGAACCTGCTACCAGTAAACCAGTCGGTAAACCAACCGGCAAACCAGCTCAAAAGAAGAAACTCTCTAGCCGGCCAAAGGTTGCTCAATTTGCCGGTGCTCCTCCTGCTCCCAAACCTTCTTTGCCGGTAAAGAGAAAACTACTTGAGTCTTCTGATGATGATGATGATAAGCCTATCTCTATCATTCTTTCCCCTACCAGAAAGCAAAAAGCCACAGCCAGAAGATCAGCTCCTCCCCCTTCCAAAAGATCCAAACCCATTCCAAAATCTTCCCAACAAATTGCCAAAGAAAATGCTGAGAGAAGAAGGAGAATTGAAACAGACTTGGGAAACTTCATACCATTCATTCCCAAAAGACTTTTTGATCACAATTTCCTTACCGACAAAATCCCATTTACCGGTCAATCATCAACCCGACCGGTAAGTCACTGCAAACCGATCAGAAACCCAACCTTTCACATTTACCATTACAATCCCTGGCTAGTCAATCCTACCTTTGAACCATCTCCCACTTGGGTATATCCTATTGAGCACTTGCCTCCTTTCCTTCGAAAGCTTTTGCAATTCCATGAGATCAACAAAGACTCGGTCCCGGTCGGTGACATATCTGATTATGTGGATTTTGACAACATCCATGAAGATAAAGGTCTCTATTATACCAAGCCATGTTTGTTGAGTGACTATGATATCTCATTGTCCAGAGATAGTCTACTCAAGATTTACAATCGGTATTTTGAGTTGCTGCCTCCAATGTGGAATGCCATCTACTTGGCTCAGGATAGGCTCCGGCAAGACATGATGATTCGGGCGGTGTGGATTGATTTTGCCATTCTTTATAATGCTCGGGATACCCTCAAGGAATCGATCCTTATCGGCTTGGAAGATTTGAGTTACCTGGAGATGATCTTCCCTCCTTTGATCCCGAAATTGTCAACTTAGGCCCTCGAAGATGGCAATTCGTGAAGAATGTAATGGATGTGGTGCAAAATCTGGTGGACTTGAACGAGAGACTTTCGGAGTATGGGTGATATCTCTCTTTACGCCTTCTTCAACTCTATTCACCCAACAAAAACAAATGGGCTACTGTTCCCGATGGAGAAATTGAAGAAATGTTCAAGGACATTAATGGCTCTCGATGATCAAGCCATTGATAGGGCGGGCAATCGAGTCACAAGCTCTAGCTCTACCGACTCCGGTGATTCGAGATGCCGATGACCAAGGTGCTGCTGAGATTGATCGGTCTAAGAAGATTAGTGCTGATTTTACCACTCCCTTACCGATGCAACATGTGGGAGGAGGTAGTACTGAGACATCTCCAGTTACCGTTCTTGCTGCAGGAGGAGGAGAAATTCGTGGCTCAAGTCCTTTACCGGTTATTCAACCGATGCCTCTTACCGGTGAGATACCTCAATCGGTTAGAGAAGATTTACCGGTTAGTTAGCCCCTTACCGTTGCATCTGCTGAACCGGTTAAGGCAATTAATGTTGATGATATCCTTCTCCAGCAAGCCTTGGCAGCTAGCTTATTTACCGAGCAAAATGAGAAGCTCAAGGAGAGTCAAAGAGCAACCATTGAAGAGTTAGCAACTCAGAAAGCCATTCAAGCATCTCTTCTATCGGTTAGTTAATCGGTAAGCCAAGTCATTCTTCCTTCCTCTTCTAGAGCCAATTCACCGGTTCAGGAGGAGGATATTGATCCCATTTTTGATGAAGACTCCCTTTCTGATTTCTATGAAGAAGAAGAAGATGTTGATTTTGATGAGAATGACCCAGCTATTCCTCCGGTTTATGATGATCCTGGTATGCGTCAGAAAGATTTGATGTCAACCTTAAATTTCTATACCTCCAAAGCCTCTATTCCTCGATCTGCCGATGGAATCCCTTTATTTGAGGTTCATGAGAAAATCATCAGTAGTGCAGTAACCCAGCCTACTCCAATGCCTCCATCTATTGCTGATCAGCTTCAGAGGCAAAGGAGAGAAGATAGAATGGCCACCTTCATTGATGTTGTGGAAAATATGAAGGTTGGAGCTGCTCCTGAAGATACTCCTCCTAGATATACCAAAACTCATGGGCCCGGTGAGACAAGTCGCCGTTATCAGAAGATTAAGGTGTTGAAGCTTAAGAAGCATCCAATTCCTCCCAAAGGCAAAGAAATCATGCCTGGAAAGGTTGAGCAACAACTGGTTACCGATTTCCCTTCTCCAAAACCAAACAAGAAATATCCTTCCTCTCTTCAGCAACACAATCGGTTTATCAGGATTCAAGGCTAGTATGCAACGTTTGCCCCCAGACCGGTTGAAAGCACCCTTTCAACCGATGACTTCTTTATCCGGTATATGTCTATCAATGGACATATCACTCAAATTCTGGAGTTGAGGCTTTTAAATTGGTCTGGTTATGTTACTAAAATGGTTGGCTTATTGCCAAATGTGACCAGACTCTCTGTGATAAAGAAAGGCAAGCCTATACCTTGGAGCAACATTCGAGAAGATTCATTACTTCTGCTGGCTCTTAGAGTAATTCACATTCTAAGGCATCGGCAAGCCATCTTACCGTTAGCCTCTACTGCAGCTGAGCTCTTGGAACTTTCTTTTGCTGAGATGATGAGTTTGGAACCCCTTGAACCTCTTAATCCTGCTTCTCCTTTACCGATTGCCCCTCCTGTCTCTCCCTTGGAATTATTGGATGAGGAGATTGAGATCTCTCCTACCGGTGAAGTGTCTCGGACCGATCACACTCCAACAACCTCTCTTACTGATCCATCTTCTCCTCTTATCAATAGCCAAGTTGCCGATCAACTGCCTCCTGTTACCGATGCTCATTTACCGGCTAGCCAACCGGTCTCTCAATCCATTCCTTTACCGACCCCTCCTACCGATGATTTGAATAGGCCACTCCTTGCTTCAGATTTGACAGATCTTCATAGAGCCTTGCTTGATGGTTTTGTTGAAGTCAATATTGAGTTAGCTCGTTCTTTTATTAAGTCCAATCAGGAGGAGGATGAGAGAAGATTTGATTTATTGAAGACTGGTATTGCTCTGTCTCTTGGAAATTTCTTGACCGATATAAAAGCTAGAGACAACGTCATCAGAGATCTTCAGTTACAACTTGATGAGGCTCGGCAAACCAACAAAATCCTTTGTGAGCAACAACTTTCCGGCAAAGACATTCTGAACTGATCCATTGAAGAACTCAAAAGGACAGCTGAAGCCCTTAGTAGTTGTCAAGAAAGGAACCGTGAGCTTGAGATGGAATTAGCCAAAGTGAAAGCTAAAAATGAAGTGCTCCTGGTGGTTAGAGAAGAAAGGAAGAAAAGAAAAAGGGATGAGAAAGAGAAGAAGAAAGCAAAGAAATCATCCAAGAAGTCTAAAGCCTCAGATCCCCCTTCAGATGCTGCTACTCCTTAGCCGATCAAGATCCAAGCCTCTTACCGGTGCCGCTCTGAGAATGTAACCGATGATGTTTTTGTCTTTCTTTCCCTCATTCACCGGTCTACAACATAATGAGAATCTCTTATCCTTAAACTTTGTGTTTTGTTTGAGTTTCCTTTACTTATAATTATTTTGAATATTCCAACTGCTTCTAACCGATATATCTTGCAGGTCTCATTCAAAATATTTCCCCTTTTCAATCTTTTATTTTTCACTTATCTGTAAGCTTACTTAGGTAGCATCAAGTTGTCTCTTGACTTGGGGAATGATATATTAAATAGACAAACTCTTCATCATTTCTTTTTCTAAGTCAAGAAGATGCTAACCTAGGGTGATTGGACTTAAGCAATTAGGAGGAGATTGTTAGTCAAATATATGCTTAGGCTTAGAATTGCTTAATCCCAATCATAACAAGCATTAATGAGGACCCCTAATTTAGTTAGATCAAAATAGAATTTTTCTATGTACCATAGGATCCCTTAGTGCTAGTGCCCAGTGATTTTATTATGTATTTTCTCAAGACTTGAAGACCTGAGAATTTCCTGCTGCATTGTGAAGTTACTCCTTTGGAAGCTGTCTTACCGATTGAGGTGATTAACCGGTCATCATGCCTTACCGGCTGAGTTACCGGACCGACCCCATTCACCGGTCTTGCCCCCTTTACCGGTTGAGACTTACTCCTCAAGCTTCCCTGTTAGCAGCTTGCCGATGCATTAATTGCTCCCAACTACCCAGCCATTAACTTTAGCTAAAGTTGGTAAAGTAAGCATGCTGACAAGACATCTCTGCAACAAATCAGTACCTTCTTTGAGAATGTCAAGTAACCAGTACTCACAGAGCCCCAACTATCTCTGGAAATCCTCTCTATCCAATCTCAGGCATTTAATGCAAGGATCTTCCCATTTAATGCCTGCCAGTCCAAGTCATCATTGCAACCTCTTCAAAGACAACGACTCCTTTTCAAAGTTCACTATAAATAGCTTTCCTGGAGCATTGAAGAAGGTTGGTGCATTTATGATTCTTGAGAGTGAGTTGCTTTGAACTACCAACCTGCACAATCTCTAGTTCAAAGCATTCAAAGCAAGTCCCTTTATTCACTAGACATCTCTGTTAGGACTTATACACTGGCACCTCAATCAATTCTGTAGTGTTCCTCCATTAGACTACTTATGGAACACATTGATTGATTCACACACTACACCCTAGAGAAATCGGCTCGGCTTGTGAGCACATCTCTAGAAAACACCAGTCTTTATTGTAGCACGACCCATTAGTGGTCACCTCTAGTTTAGCGGCCTTTCAATCATTGGCTTGCAACTTGTAATAGGTAGAATCCATTAATAAAGTAGTGCACCTTCACAAATCCAAGTTCGACCAAACTTGGTAGAGGACGTAACGGATTATTTAACACCGTGAACCTCTTCAAACAATGTGTCATTTATTGCTTTGTTTGTTTTACATTTGTGTAGTTGTAATCAGTTGATAATCTCTCAACTGGTCACAACCTATTGATTTCACTTACTGCTCATTTTGTTTGTCTTACTTGGAAATAATCTTTGTCTTGACTTGCATGATATTTTGTCTTACCGGTTTGCCTTTTCTTTAAACTGAAAACTTAATTTCCGCTGTGCAAAATCACTTACCGGTGAGCTAGAGTTTTTCAAAACAAGTTTTAGCAAAAAGTTTTAAACAGGCTATTCACCCCCCCCCCTCTAGCTTGATTCCTACCATTTGGGACCTAACAGGACCGGAAAATCTCGAGGACCTCCAGGGACCTCGCCCTCTCTATTCTGTACCTGCGGGCTCCTCAGCCTCATCCTCAAGAAAACATCATAGGCGGCCCCCGCTATGATGTACTCGGTGTAGTACACGCCCTGTATGTACCCCTCCAGCTCATCCATCGGCATCTCCCGGGGATGCTGCATGTACAAAGGAGGATCCACCGGCACTAAAGGAAGGGATCCCTGCCTATGCTGACGAGTCACCCTCTCCGCGGTCATCCTCAAGGACCCAGCCAGATAATCGGCGACACCCGCCTCCAGATGCCTCTCCATCGGCCTGTACCGAATGCCTAAGCCCCTGGCATCGGTAATATCAAAACCCAGCAGCCTGCATAACCGCTCCGGGTGTAACCATCAACCCACACCGGCGTGTTGCCATAGAGTCGGCAACCCGGTGATAGCGGCAAAATCCGTGGGAGTCACCGTCGCCTCCCCATCTGAAATGGAAAGTGTGGGTCGTATCCCACCAATACTCACTCGAGCAACATACATAGACCTGGCCCTCGGCGTATCACCGTCGCAGCACAAAGATCGATGAACCCAGCCAACCCGGAGTCAAGCACCAGCTGCCGCGGACTCCTCTCTCCCTCTCGAGCCACGTCCGGGATAATGTCCCACAATGCTCGCACCGCCTCAAAGGCACCCCGACTCTTCTGGTTATGGGTATTAACCGTCCCTGTCCCCTGCAGACAAACAGCACAGAAGCAACGTCAACAGAAATGCACCAACGCATGTCAAAAGGATGCAATGCAGATACGGTTCTCATTCATTTCCTACGTATATTCCCATCATTTCAATAACTCCGTCGAATCCGGAACTTTCAAAACATTTCGAAAACTCCGTCGAATCCGGAACTTTCAAAATCTTTCGAAAACTCCGTCGAATCCGGAACTTTCAAATTTCTTTCGAATTTTTCGAAAATTTACTCCGTCCCGAATTAAAGCTACTTTAATTTTGGAAAATGCATCTATACATGGGATTTTGCAACCAAAATTTTTATGTCATCCACCCATAGTGTCAATTGAACTACATCCTAGTCAATTTTGACAAAGGTTCATAGCAAAGTCAAAAGCCCCAATTCAAGCACCAAAATCCCTAAGTTCATTCCTAGCAAATTTCTAACATTTAAAGAATGCACATTCTTAAAATTAATGGAATTTGTAGGAAGCTTACTTGTCTCTTGATCCCATCCTTGGAGTTGTGTCTATCCCTCGCCGGATAAAACTCCGCCGGATTCAATGGATGCACAATGGTTCGAATGGTCCGAACCAATCGAGTTCTTTCGTCATCGGTCCTTCCGTGGCGAGCCATTGGTCCTCCTTCACCTTCCATAGCAAATTTCCTTCACAAATTCGAGCAAACCTTGCAATTTGGGTTGGAATTTTTCTCTCTTTTCTCTCCTCTCTAGCCGGCAACAATGAAAGAAAATGACTCCTTCTTCCTCGGCCTCAGCGCTGAATAGGACTTTGTCAAATTCAGTAAAAGTCCGGCCGGACTCTTACTGCACCAGAAAATTTTTTGCCACTTTGGCCCCTCAGTTTTTCGCAGTTTCAGTTTTACCACTTTTGGCCCCCAAAAGTGTAAAATTTCCCCCATTTAGACATTTCTAACACCCCATCCCCCGAGGATAAATTCCCAGTTAGTTTTCACTAACGCTCGTCTCCAGACGTTAAAATTCCTAATGGTTTTTACCATCAATTATATTCTCAATCGCGACCTTTCACGGTTCGATTTCAATTCTCAATCGCGACCTTTCACGGTCCGATTTCAATTCCCAATCGCGACCTTTCACGGTCCGATTCCAATTCTCAATCGCGACCTTTCACGGTCCGATTCCAATTCTCAATCACGACCTTTCACGGTCCGATCTCAATCCTCAATCGCGACCTTTCACGGTCCGATTTCAAAGTCCTCAATCGCGACCTTTCACGGTCCGATTCCAAGTCTCAACCGCGACCTTTCACGGTCCGATTTCAAGTCTCAACCGCGACCTTTCACGGTACGATTCCAATTCTCAATCGCGACCTTTCACGGTCCGATCTCAATCCTCAATCGCGACCTTTCACGGTCCGATCTCAATTCTCAATCGCGACCTTTCACGGTCCGATCTCAATCCTCAATCGCGACCTTTCACGGTCCGATTCCAATTCTCAATCGCGACCTTTCACGGTCCGATTCCAATTCTCAATCGCGACCTTTCACGGTCCGATTTCAATCCTCAATCGCGACCTTTCACGGTCCGACTTCAATTCTCAATCGCGACCTTTCACGGTCCGATTTCAATTCTCAATCGCGACCTTTCACGGTCCGATTTTCAATTCTCAATCGCGACCTTTCACGGTCCGATTTCAATCCTCAATCGCGACCTTTCACGGTCCGATTTCAATCCTCAATCGCGACCTTTCACGGTCCGATTTCAATTCTCCATCTTGACTTTTCACGGTCCCATCTCAAACAGTCAATCCCGACCTTCGCGGTCCGACCTCCACTCTCCTATCGAGACCTTCGCTGTTCATCTTCTCGGCAACAGCAATAAGCCCGAACCCCAAGGCACGAACGCCTTGCAACAATCCCTCTTCAGCCATCCTCGTAAGCTCGAACACCTTTTTCACTTCGGAAGTGAACATTCATCTCCCGCCGCCGCCGTAAGCCCGACCGTTCCACCTCGCCGGCAGCTGCAATAAGCCCGCACAACAATCCCTCTTCGGCCATCCAGGTAAGCCCGAACGCCCATCCCCAGCAGATAAAACCGGCAACAAGAATAAGCCCAAGACCCAAGGCATGAATGCCTCGTCGCATCGCAACTCCGGCTTGAGGCGCCACACGCCCTCGAAGGTTTCAAGTCTTAGGTTCGCACGCCTCCCAACAGCCTTCCATTCGTGTACAGTACCTCGCGAATGGTCTCATCCAGGTTTAGACGCCTCCCTAACAAGCTCGCTCGGGTCAAGGTCCCCATGCGCGGCCCTTGCCCCCTTTCGAACTACGATCGGCTTGATTCCCGCTCGGATACGTAGGAATCCTTTTCGCTAAGGGTCCAAACCACTGACCGCCTGTGTCTCTTTCAAAGTAAGGCATCCCGATTTGGATCCTTATCTTTTTCAACGACCCCACCTCCTTCGGAGGAGACGTCGCGAGGGCTAACCGTAGTACCCAAATCCGGATCGTCCAAATCCGTCGAAAGTTAACCGAAATCCGTTAACCGGCCCGCTCCAGTTAACCGAACTCGTTAAACTCCCCGTTGCCGTGCCAACGAGACGTCCCGGATCGCCCGTGCATCCCGACGCCGAACCGTACTTAACACGTGTCATCTCACGTAAAAGTATGGCTTTCCCGAAAACGCATTTTCCGGCACTTTCCGGGCGTTTGATATTTTCCGAATCGTTATTTTAAAAACGGACAAAACCGGACCGAGGAATGAATTCCCATAAGGCCGGTGACTCGCAGGGCACGTGGCAGCCATGCCACCTCCATCTAGTCACCCTTCAATCACAAATCAAGGCTAAAAGACCAAAATACCCCCGATTTGCAAGCCTAGTCCTACGGGACTCCCTGTGCACTTTTCCCGAAATTGCCAAAGAAGTCCCCGCATTTCCAAAATACCCAAAAACCCCCGGATTCACCCAAGTCCGTCCGTACTCCTACCGCAATTTTCACCCTATAAATAGAAGTTCTTGTCAAAGGCAAAAAGAGGACCAAATTCACTCCAAAAAATCACCACCCCCACGGCCTAAGCAGTTTTCACCCCTTCCGAGCTCCCGTTTTGTCTCGATTCGCGTGAAACCTTCGTATTTCGATCAAATACGCACCTTACTACTTCAAAACAACCTTTCGAATCACTTTCCGTGTCCCGTGCACACCTCCCGAGCCAAAGGAGTCAACCCTAGCCATAGGTATAACTCCCTCTCTCTAAATCTCTCGTTCGAGTCTCGGTTTTACGCGCCGATCGCTACAACTGGCCAGTTTCGAACGTCGTTATCGAAATGTAGACGCCTCCGTCTAACGGTCCGATACGTTTAACCCCTCAATCCTCTTCTCTTTCCGTAAGAGAAGTAATCACGGGTTAAAACGGCGTTCCGACCCCGTTCCGTTTACTTTTATTGTCATTTACCAATTCCGAATCGATCGATCCGTCGATCGTCATTTTAATTTCTGTCATTTACAAATCCGAGCCGTTTAGCCTCGTTGACTGTCATTTACAAATCCGAGCCGTTTGGCCTCGTTGATCGTCATTTACGAATTCGGATCGTTTGATTCCGTTGACACTGCTTTAAATACTGTCATTTACAAAGTCCGACCCGTTTGGATCGTGATAGTATTTACTTTTCAAAGTCCGAGTCGCAACCCGATTCGTTGATCGCATATCATTTAAAACGCATTTTTCCCGTAAAAATCGTTAACAATGTCATGCCCGATTCAAAACCGGAGTTTGTCCGTCGAACTCTCTTTCAAAACGCGCAAATGACGTTCGGCCTCCGAATGCTCATCTTCAAACTAAAAGCCGCCATTTGACACTTAAAATCATTTAAAACGCATTTTTCTCGTAAAAATCGTTAACAATGACGCGCCCGGTTCAAAGAAACCGGAGTTCGACCTTCGAACTCCATTTCAAACTCAAAATCGACGTTTGCCATGCAAACGCTCATTTCAAACTCAAAACCGACGTTTGTCATTCAAACGCTCGCCTTTTCAAACAAAGTCACCTAATCAACTTTTGTCATTCAAACCAAGATTAAGCTTGTCATTCAAGCCCCCATTTCAAAAGACACACACACACACACACACGATTTCGAGAAAGGTAGAAAGACTCGTCATGCGAGGCGTTTCGGGCGATCTCGTAATACTCTACCCGAAACGTAACTTGACCTCCGAACCTAACAATCTCTGGTACAAAAAGCTTTTTACTCATTTTTGCTGCCAATAAAAATGATCCCCATTTTCAAAGCCTTTTCCTAAGTTTTTGCTACCAATAAAAACGACACCTTTTCACAATAGCCGTTTCTCAATGTTTGGGCTCAAAATACAAAAACCGCGTGGCGACTCCTCATTTTTCCTTCCCATGAAGCGAGGTCTCAGACACCAACCCCTCCGCGAAAGACAACCGCCTTCCGCATCGCGCGAAATCCGGGTAATTTCAGACAGCCTCAGATTGGTCATTATCATCATCTGAATCACCAGAATCACTAGAGTAACTGGAGCTAGAGGCTGACCGATCATCCTTATCACCTTTAGCTTGATCATCTAAGCCACTATCTTTGAACATATCTTCAATTTCCTCATCGGTTACTGAAGCCCATTTATTCTTGTTGGATTGAACTGACGAGAAGAAGTCAGATAAAGAAATATCACCCATGCCTTGAAAATCTCTATTCATGACCACTAGATTTTGAACTAGGTCCATCACATTCTTAATAAACTGCATTCGACGAGGACCCAGATTGACAACTTCAGGATCAAAGGAGGGAAGATCATCCTCAGGTAACTCATATCTCCCTAGCTGGTATGGATCAGACTCTTGAAGGATTTCTTGGGCATTGTAAAGAAGAGCAAAATCAGCCCATACAGCATGGACCATCATGTCCTGTCGAAGCCTGTCTTGAGCCAGGTAGATAGCATTACACATAGGGGCAAAAGATCAAAGTATCTGTTTTAAAGCTTGATGAGACTATCTCTAGATAAAGAGATATCATAGTCACTTAACACACAAGGCTTGCTGTAGTAGATCCCCTTTTCTTCGTGAAAATTGTCAAAATCCACATAATTTGTCATGTCACTGACGGGGACTGAGTCTTTGTTGATCTCGTGGAATTGCAAGAGTCTTCGGATAAATGGAGGCAAGTGATCAATGGGATAAAACCACTTTGGAAAGGGAACAGATTTGGGGTTAACAGACCATGGGTTATAGTGATAGATGTTAAAGGTTGGGTTTCTGATCGCTTGGCAACGGCTTACCGGACGGGATGATGACTGACCGGTAAAGGGAACATTATCGGTTAGAAAGTTGTGATCAAAAAGGAGTTTAGGTATGAAAGGAATAAAGGTACCCAAGTCAGTTTCAATTCTCCTCTTTCTCTCAGCATTCTCTCTGCCTAACTGATAGGGAGATTTTGGGGTAGGCTTGGACTTTTTGGAAGGTGGAGGAGCAGATTTTCTGGCTGTTTGCTTTTGTCGGTTAGGGGAGAGAACAGTTGCAATTGGTTGATCATCAGAAGATGTAGGTTGAGGAGCACTTACCGGTGTGGGATCAGCTAGGGCATCACCGGTTTGCTTTTGCTTGACCGGTAAGGTAGAGGTCGGTTGGGCATCATCGATTTCTCTAACCTTTGGTCGGCTAGCTTTCTTCTTCGGTTGGACAGCTGGCTTACTGGTTGAGGGTTTGGCTTCTTTGATGATTCTAGCAAAATCAAACTTGTCAAAAGATTTGCAGAAGGGCTGAGGGTATTTTGGTTGGTTGGCTGAGGTATTAAGGACGTCTGGGATCTTTCTCAAGGCACGGCTAATCAGCAGATAATGGCACGGTTTGGTTTTGTTGGATTTTGAAGTAGGCTTCTCCTTTTGGTACTTCTTGAATGCAATCAAAATAATCCGATAGAGAAAAGAACATCTGTTGAAGTCATTCTGAAGGATAATTGCTGCAATGGCTTCCCACTGTATCATGGTGATACAATGATGAAAGCCTGACCGGCAGATGCAGCATCGGTCAACTACTTCGGCTAGGGCGTAGTGAATGGCATCAAAATTAGCTTTCTTGCTCGCCTCACCGGTTACAAAGGGGTCAGATCCTCTCACTCTAGACCAAGCAATTATCATATCTTTCATCAAAATAGAGGATAAACCGGTAGAAGAAAGATCAGGGAAGGCGGCAGCAATTGTTGCAGGGCTGAAGGTTATAGGAACGCCGGCAACAGTTGAAATGATATTATCGAGATCTCCATCTTTCACATTTTCATCCAGAACTCCATTATCGAACAGCTCATTGACCAACTCATAATAAATATCTTCATTCCCTTCCGGCATCAAGAACGGGATAACTCCCGCTGCAACGAACAAAGCTTGAAGAATCTTCCCATCTTCAGAGTCAAAGAAACTGGGAAGAATGTAACCTCCATAAATGTCTTTCTTGATGGATGAAGGTTTAGGAGCCATCTGTGAAACAAATAAACATCAAACCAACATTTTAAGTTAGAATCGAAGAATCTGAACATTATACATTATAGGTGATGTTAATTACTTGAGTTTGAGATATCTGGGCATCTTCAAGTTTTGAAAAGACTTTGAATTTACAAAGAGTTACCAGAGATCTTGAGAATTGAGAGATTGATTTGAACACAGATGAAAATGAAAACCATAAGTCCTTTGCCGGTTGCTCTTATTTGTAGAGAGAGAGAAAGAAAATCTAGGAAAGTTTGAAAGGTTGCTTTTGAAATCCTTTTATAGGGTGTGAGAGAAAAGATGAAAAGGTGTGTTGGGAATATCAATGGCATTTCAAATGTTTTAACTGGCATGCACGTATATTAATAATTTTAATTCATGATTTTAAATATGAGGCATGAAAATAGGGAACGTGTGTGCAGCAGTTATACTAAAATATAATAATGAACAAAAAGATAACCTTTTCGATAAATAAGGATGATACAGAGATTATCTTTTTGATCAAAATTGAAATTGATCTACCTTGAAAAGGAAAGAGGGGGGACAGGTCAAAGAGATGTCAGACTGAAGCGGCTGAGGAGACTTGATGTGACAACAAGGAATGATGACAATGAGCTGGTTAAAACGGATTGGGAATTAAGATCCGGCCGCATTTCGTCGGTTAAGCAAAGAGACGGTTAGATGGCTAACCGGTCAGGTGCAATGACCGGTTAGAGAGAACTTTGCACCGGTTAGGGGCCATCGGTTAGGGACATCTCTTACCGGTTAGGGATACAAGTTGGGTACGCCGGTTAGAGGTATCGGTTAGGTATTCTTGCACACCGGTTAGATGAACCGGTTAGGGGCACCGGTAAGGAGCACCGGTTAGCAATAGTATATGAGGGACCACCTTGATCTCAGTTGATAGCTTACACAGATAGCAAAGTTAGCACAATATATTAATGAATATCAATCATGCCTAGTTCTCCTCTAAGGAATTTAAATCTTTTAATATCTAAGGGTTTTGTCAAAATATCAGCTAATTGATAATCAGTATGTACTTTTAAAAGAACGATATTACCCTTTTCAACATGATCCTTGAGGAAGTGATATTTGATGTCTATGTGCTTAGTCTTTAAATGCATCACAGGATTATTGGAGACTGAAATGGCTGAGGTGTTGTCATAGTCCACTAGTTGTTGCTTCATCCATAGGATTTGAGAGCAGTAACTCCCAGCCGCTATATACTCAGCCTCAGTTGTAGAAGTGGAAATTGTAGCTTGCTTCTTGCACGACCAGGAAACCAATCGATTACCTAGGAATTAACAAGTTCCACTAGTACTTTTCCTGGTGACCCTACAAGCTGCAAAATTAGCATCTGAATAGCCAATCAGTGTAAATGATGAATCTTTTGGATACCACAAACCTAAGTTAGTAGTTCCCACAAGATATCTAATAATTCTTTTAACAACTTGTAAATGTGATTCTCTAGGGTCATCTTGAAATCTAGCACATACACATACGGCAAACATGATATCTGGCTACTGTAGGTTAAGTAAAATAGAGATCCTATCATACCTCGGTAGAGTGTCATATCTACTTTCTTACCGGACTCATCTTTGTCAAGGTGTACATTGGTGGCCATTGGAGTGCTTTGAGGATGAGCAGAATCAAGACCAAATTTCTTGATGAGATCTTTGGTGTATTTGGCTTGATTGATAAATATACCTTCTTGGGTTTGCTTGACTTGAAGTCCAAGAAAAAATGTTAGCTCACCCATCATGCTCATCTCAAACTTGCTCTACATAAGTTTCTCAAATCTCTTGCATAATTTTTCGTCAGTAGATTCAAAAATAATGTCATTAACATATATTTGAACTAACAATGAATATCCATTATGCTTTGCAATAAATAAGGTGGTATCGATTTTACCTCATTCAAACTTCTCACTAGTAGGAATTTTGAGAGAGTTTCATACTATGGTCGGGGTGCTTGCTTGAGGCCATACAAAGCTTTATTCAATTTGTAGACATGATCAGGCTTCTTGGAATCTTCAAATCCTGGAGGTTGTTCTACATATACAAGATCTTGAAGTTCTCCATTAAAAAAGGCACTTTTCACGTCCATTTGGTATAACTTAAATTCTTTGTAGGCTGCATAGGCAAGAAATAACCTAATGGCTTCTAGTCTAGCTACGGGGGCAAAGGTCTCATCATAATCTATGCCTTCTTCCTGTCTATACCCTTTTGCCACTAATCTAGCCTTGTTCCTTGTAATCTTTCCAAACTCATCCAATTTATTACTATAAACCCATTTCGTTCCAATCACTGTTTGATCACTAGGTCTAGGCACTAACTCCCATACTTTGCATTTATCAAACATGTTAAGCTCTTCTTGCATAGCTTCTACCCAGCTGGGGTCATTAAGTGCTTCTTCAGTCTTTTTTGGTTCTATATTTGAGACCATAGCAGAGGAGAATAGACCATGTTGTTCCTCCATGCTTCTTAATTGGCCTCTAGTCATTCTTCGACCAAAGACATCACTAATTACATTTTCCAATGGATGATCTCTAACTGTTCTCACTTCCCTAGAAAGGTCTTGCCTGACCGATTCTTTTCTTAAGGTTTCTAATGGAGGAGTAGAATCGGCTGAGGGAGGTGTGATCGGTTGAGGAGATCGGTTAGAAAGAGGTGAGGCTGACTGATGGTGATCGGTTAGTGGAGAAGGAAATGGTAAGTTGATGTTTGAAATTGGTTCAGTTTCAGGTGGTGCAATAGGAACAGTAGTAGAGGGGCTAGCTGGTAATGGATCGGTTAAATGAGTTTGAACAATAGGTTGTCTAACCGATTGAGGAAAGAAGGAGTCATCAACTAGGTATCTACAGGTTACACCACTTGAGGCTGAAGGTTGAGCTGGAGATTGATTTGCATTGATACTGGTGGTTTGATTGGAGTTGTGATTGCTGGATTCACCTGTCTCAAAAACACCAGAATTATCAATACTATTTGGAGCCTTGTCAGACTCTAGCAAATCAAATTCATCAAATGTAACATGAACAGATTCAATAATTTTCAACAGACGTTTATTAAAAACTCTAAATGCCTTACTGTGCTTGGCATAACCAACAAAGATGCCTTCATCGGCTTTTTCATCAAATTTACCTCGGCGCTCTTTACCGTTGTAAAGAACATAACACTTGCAGCCGAAAATCTTGAAGAAACCAATGTTGGGAATTCTGCCCCGCCAAAGTGTTGGTGTAATGCCCTAGGCTTTAGTTATGTTTAACTTAAACCGTTATGTATCATCTTTATCATTTATTATAGAGAAAGTTTATTTGGTTCATTATATGTTTACATGTTTATTATATTGAACTGCGTTCCTAGTTGTTGAGAACAACTAGTATAAGTAGGTAGTGGATAATCATGGAGATGATTATATGCATGTGATGCACATTACACTTATGGATACTTGCTAGAGAACAAGTATTGGACATGACCTACTTATGAGATTTATGACATGGTCAATAGTCATATGTGTCATGAATAAATCTCATGATAGTCGTGTTATTGAATTCTTGTACCTGAGATTTTCATCGTCTTCCACACGACGAAGATCGTGTTTAATATAGTCTAACACTGTCTTTAACCGGATAGCAATAAGGGCTATGTTGGCATGATTGGACTCATGTAGGGAAGAATGATAAGTCAAGACGGGATTTGTCCCTCTTATGAAGAGAGATGTTTGCTTGAGCCCCTCGATGAATGATGTTGATGAAATGTGTGGCCACACTCAAGTGATTTGATAGAGATCAAAGACATTTGAATTATCAACATATTTGGGATCGAGAAAGCATTGAACAAGATGAGTTGACATAGACCATGACTCATGTTCAATTAGGGGTAAAGGGAGTACCAAATTGACAACAATGCTGTTTTATGTTACAAAAAAAAAAATGTTCAAAAAAATTATATAAAAATTATGTTTATTTTTGACTAAGAACAAATTTAAAATTTGTTTGGTAATTTAATTTTGGAGGAAGTGGTGCTTGAATTTCAATGTTGGGGGACCATATTAGTTTCTACTCCATTATTTTAAGCTTTATCTTTCTATATACATGAAAGTAATAAAAGATATTAATTGTATAATAAATTCTATTATACTATAATGAATAGTGTCAATTCAAAATCACAATCACTAGCAAGCAGTAGCAACGGTTGATTCTTTAGGTAGACCAACCTTTTTGACATAGTAATGAAAATATGCAATTATTTAATGATCAAAAGTTGGTAACAAATTTAAATTATTAGACCCCACATATGTAATCCGATTTCCACTTTTAAATTATTGAACCCCAAATATCTAATTTATGCTCCTAATATGGAAGTATAACAATGAAGTACAAGTGAGGGAAATTCATATATTCTTTGTCCGAAATTTAATGTTATATACTCCCTCCGTCCCGGCCGACTTAGGACTTTTTGCTATTTTGGGCGTCCCACCCGACTTAGAACGGCCCAAAATGGAAACCTTAAATCACTATTCTCTCCACTCATTCTCTCTCCTACATTATTTTAATACTCACAACACCATTATAATTTACTATTCCCTCCACTCATTCTCTCTCTCTTATTTTTAAATTACACTCACAACATTTACCTTTTCCTTAATCCCCGTGCCATTTCAAAAATCCTAAGTGACTGAACGGAACGGAGGGAGTATATATATATATATATATATATATATATATATATATATATATATATATATATATATATTAAGGAATGTTATATTTATTTATTAACAATTAAAATATGTATACTATTTTATAGATTATTTGTATAATGTATAATTGGACTATTTCTCTTTGCTTATTCAAAAATGCAATATTTTCTTATACGAATGGAAAAGAAGTGTAAAACATTCACTCCGACCCAAACAAACTACACACACTTTCTAATATTTATTACTTTTATGTTATTGAAACAACATGTCATACTCGCAACAACAATTTAATTATTATTTTGTACCCCATTTTCTCTCTTTTACTTCCCTTTTTATACTCACAAAATCTAAAACTTCTACAACAATTTTTTCATAATATCACACAAATAGTAAATATGTAGCTTTTTCTGAAAATTTATTATAAATTATTGAATAGAAAAGGGTCATTGCCCCATAAGTTCTTTTTTTAAAAAAAATTTATGCTCAATAAGTTCCTTTTAAATGAACGTATCAATTTTTTTGTCATTTTGGACAAAAATACCCCCCAGAGAATGTTGTATTATATTTTCAAAAAAAATTAATAAAAAATTTGTTTTAATAAAAAGAAAATTAATAAAAAAAAAATTTAAATACAAATTTTTTTTAAATAAAAAAAATCAGAATGTTGTATTATATTTTCAGAATGTTATATTATATTCAGAATGTTGTATTATATTTTTTTAAAAAAATTAAAAAAAAAATCAGAATGATGTATTATATTCAAAATGTTGTATCATATTTTTAGAATGTTGTATTATATTCAGAGTGTTGTATTATAGTTTCAGAATGTTGTATTATATATTTTCAAAATGTTGTAATATATTTTCAAAAAAAAAATTAAAAAAAATTAAAAAAAATATTTTTTTAAAAAAAAAATTAAAAAATAATCAGAATGTTGTATTATATTTTCAGAATGTTTTATTATATTTTCAGAATGTTGTGAGGGCAAAACTGGAAGTTCACTTGTAAAAAGAACTTCCTGATCATTTTAATACAATGAGAAACTGAGTGAAAAGTGATTTGTTTCAAAAAGAACTTATGGGGTAAATTCCCAATAGAAAAGGTAACAATAATTATTGATATTGACCCCTCAAATTTAATTCTAGTGATATTCGATATTAACTTTATAATGGATGTGAAAAGTTTAAATTTTATTAAAGAAATATGTTAGCATATTTATAGGTCAATTGATTGATGTAATCTAACTGACATTATACATAATTTATTTCAAATTGATGAATATAAAATAGGGTAGCAAATTTAATTCACCCAAAGTATTGTGAAAAATTTATAGTTAAACGACGTCGTCACTTTTTATAGGAAATATTACAGATTCAATCTTCACTATTATTAATTTTTACCTTCTAAATATGGATTAAATTATCAATAACTAATAAAATACTTCCTCCGTCACAAAATGTTTGTCCCATTTGACTTTTTAGTTGAACTTTGACCACAAATATATGCCAATTTAATTATGTTCATGAAATTCTAAAAATTCCTATTGATTCACCATTAATAATATTATCAACAACAACTTTTAGAATTTCATGAACATGATTAATCTCTCATAAATTTGTGGTTAAAGTTCAAATAAAAACAAATGGGGACAACATTTCAGACGGCGAGAAAGTATCTATTAAAAAGTTACTTGTGTCAAGTCATCATACAAGGAGCTCTATCATTGCAATCTCAAAAACTTGTTATTCTTGAAATAATGTTTGCCACAATGTGCTCACTTTACTTTTGACCAAGGCATATTGAGCTACTTCAGACTATTTATACTGGATTTTTTTTTAATTCAAACCCCTATAGAGTAATTAGAGATCTATAAGAAGGTTAAACCATGGTTAAACATTATAAACCCCAACTAAAACCGCACTGTCGACATAAAAGGCCAAATTTCGTTTTAGTTATTCTATTCTATTAATATATAACGAGTGTTATATTTTTAATTTTATTACATGTCATCAATTTCGTTAAGTTTACATAGCATTGTTAACGGCAATGACTAAAATAGAAGTATATTTATTGTACTCCCTCCGTCCCAAAATGTTTGTCCCATTTGACTTTTTTATTGAACTTTGACCACAAATTTATGAGAGATTAATCATTTTCATGAAATTCTAAAAGTTGTTGTTGATTATATTATTAATGGTGAATCAATAGAAATTTTTAGAATTTCATGAACATAATTAAATTGTCATATATTTGTGGTCAAAGTTCAATAAAAATATCAAATGGGATAAATATTTTGAAACGAAGGGAGTATATTGATAAAAATGAAAAAAAAATTGTCTAATAATATAATAATAAAAGTGAGATAGGCATGATAAACTAAAACGAAGTTTGGTCACCTATAAACAACTCTGCCACCGGGCATGTGTTTAGGACTCTCCTAGTGGACAATGTGTTTGACATGTGCCAAGGTTTTAAAAAAGCTGTTAGGCGGCGGAAGCGATGCGCTGACTAGGTGGGAATTAGTCGGGATACGGCGGAGCTAACTGTGCTGGCGTTGGAGAGGCCACACTTAGCGGGCTGCAAACACCCGCCAGGCGGGGTCTTTTAGAACACTGCATGTGACAGTCTTCAATCCAGTGACTACTAACTCCACTCTGTCTCATCCGAAAAAAAAAGACATAAAATAATCTTTTACGAAAATTAAAAAAAAATGCATATTGGAGTAAGTATTGTGAAAAGTGAGTATGCAAATTAAAAGTTTAAGAAGTAGTCTGAGAAAGTGTTAGTAGAGAATAGTAATTTGATAGTTATTATAACTATGATAAAAGGTCATATGAATAAAAAATTATCAAAAAAAATTATTTTATTAGTGTCTTTTTAAATTAAACACTCAAAATAAAAATTTATTTTTTTTCGAATGTGACGGATGGAGTATACTTTTGTTTTTAAACATTCATTTTGTTCATAATGTAAAATGTAAGAGATAAACATATTGTTTTTGGGAATAAATATATGTACATTGTACGGGGAACAGAAAGAAAGTAATAATATAGTCGGATCTAACTTAACTGACCCAAGGCACCGCAACCATCGGATTCAAAGACTCTAGGCATCGCAAACTATCAGATTCAACTCGGCTGAATCAACATGTTTCTTCAACAATCTCTGGTCCATCTCGCGGTTGAATCAACTTGTTTCTCCGACCAAATTGCCGACTCTCTCTAAATAAATGCACGTTTCTATTCTTTTTATACAGCGTACACTCTCTATATGGTGCGATATTATGAGCGTTTCAACCTTTAGTCCGGATAATTGTGATTGTGCCTTTCCCTTGGGTTTGAATTCTAGTTAGAGCAATTACTTCCTTCCCGGAAAGTCCTGGACCATCCGGCGACACTAGCGGCCGACATGCAAAATCCCCCACCGGATGTTTTATGGACCTAGTCGGTGGCATTAGGATTCTCCTATTGATGTCATTCAAGGTTGTATCACCTTCAAATCCTCCTGGCTTCACCATTGCAAAGGGGTAGGCCACTCTTGTAACAATTCTCCTTTTATTTCTCTCACCTTCATCTGTCCAAAAGACCCAAATGTTAGTTTGCCATATATATATATATATATACTACTCCGTCTCAATAAAGAATTCTTCGCCCATTTTTTGGGCGGAAGACGCATGAAATTAAGGAATTGGGGGGAAGTAAAAATGATGTGAGTGTAATTTGAAAATAGGAGAGAGAATGAGTGGAGTGAATAGTAAATTATAATGGTGTTGTGAGTATTAAAATAATGGAGGAGAGAGAATGAGTGGAGGGAATAGTGAAGATTCCTTTGCCAAAAAAGGAAAGTGAAAACTGTATTAACGGAGACATCCAAAAATGGCAAAATGGGAAGGCTACTATTGAGACGGAGGAGTATATATATATATATATATATATATGATTTTTCTTGATCCCAAAATAAATGTTTATTCTTATCTCCAAAATATATATATATATATATATATATATATATACTGTATATATGATTTTTCTTGATCCCAAAATAAATGTTTATTCTTATCTCCAAAATTTTGTTCGTATGACGCTACTATTTCTTTATGATTTGTCCTAGGAAATAATCCAATTTAGAAAAAGTAGTACTAACTTCTTTATGATTTGTCTTACGAAATAATCCAATTTAGAAAAAGTAGTGCTAACTGGTGTACGTAATTTCCGCAAGATACATTATTTCAATCTATAACTAAGCTTTCAAAAAAAAAAAAAAAAAAACCTACATCCTAAAATAATTTTAAATTGTACTTGATCAAAGATCAAATTCAAATATTAAATTTGGAAAGAAGATAGCACTATGATTAATAAATACTCCATGAACATTTATAATCATTATACATGAAAATAAAGAGAGAGAGAGAGAGAGAGAGAGAGAGAGAGAGTTAACATACAAGAAAAAGATTGGGATTGTTTGTCAGAAATCCACTTAGTGTTGACTGAGCTCTTGCTTTGTGATGAATCTATATTTGTCTCTTCTCCTGTTTCTATTTTTTCTATATTTTTCTCCTCCTCATTTATTCTTCCGCAGTTACCTGCAACAAATTGACACTAAAGTCACTATAACAATACCAATAACAATTAAAACTGACAGTAAAGTCGCCACAAAAATACCAATAACAACTGCTCCCATATTTCAATTATGCGGAGTATATTATATGTCCCATTTATCAAATTATATTTTCTATATTATTAAATTATTTATACAACAATAAAATTATAAATTTATTTGTTATAGAAAAAAGGGGTGCCCTTATTTACCTAACTTTCTTCTCTCACAATAAATATCGTATTTAACTTGTCTAACGTTTTTAAATAATGTACTTTAATTATTTGTATAATCCTTATAAAATAAGTAAAACTGTACTACAACATTTTTTTTGCCTAGAAATACAATTTTTATTTTTTCACAGATAAAAAAAGTGAGACATTAATTTTTAAACGAACTCGGAAGTAAGACAAACAAGAAAACGACAAACGCAAACAACAAACAAGGATAAATTCAAACTTACCAGCAACATTGTCAACACAATATTCGTGGCTGAGATCATCCAACTTAAAATCATACGAAATGTCTTCGTTGCAGTTTGGATTCCAGTTGTTCTGCATAACATGAGTAGAAGGGGTAATTTGAGATTGCGGAATTTATTAGGCCTCTAGTTGCAAAAATCAAAATTAAAAATCTCTATAATTACCCAAATGGGATTATTGTAATCGTAAGTTGACTGTTCGGTTTGGTCGTCGCCGGAGAAGAAAAGCGTCCGTCGTCTTTTTGGAACTAAATTCAAACAAAGCATCTTCCAAGTAGCCGGTGGAGATGTCGGAATCAGAAGTAGAGTAAAAATGGAGGGGGTGCTAATACTAATACTATTGCTCTCCATGTCTACAAAATATGAACCATTCAATCATTCCTTTAAATGATAATAACAGTAGAGTAATTATAAATAGGCTAATTATTCTGGCCCATCAATTCCCCCGTACACTTCCAATCTTGGAAACGGGACAATTGATGCGTGCTTAAGGTGTTTCAAGCAATTTTTTCATATTCCTTCTTCGAGGAAAATGCTAGATCAACCATAAGCAACAGAATCATCAACTGCATGCATTTTAGCGTTGTATATTTCAAAACGTACAACACTGCAAAACATCCGGTTGATGATCCAACGTCATATATATGCCCATATTGCGCATAAAATACAATGCATATGAGCGAAGAAATATGACATTTTTCCATAATGGGAGGAGAGAGAGAGAGAGAGAGAGTTATTACAGTGAGAGAAGTCTGAGTTGAGGAGTCCAAGATTGTTTTGAAAGTAATCCCAACCTAGGGAAGAGCTATGGAGGTTGCCATAGTGAGCAATGGAGTGAAAGGTCACCCATTTTCTTTCTTTTCTTGGGATTTTGACAAAATCATAGCACATCAGTCTGTATTTATCTAGCCACCAGGAGTAGTAGTTTACTTTCACTTCACCCCCATGCAGTTACTTCTTTTTCAATTTAGACCCCACACACACACACATATATATATACTCTCTCCGTCACATGTCAAATTGATATGTAAATTTTTGGCGCGTAGCGTATTAAGGAAAAATAAAGAGAAAAAGTGGAAGAAAATGATGTGAGTATGAAAAATTAAATACGAGAAAGAATGAGTGAGAGAAATAGTTAGGAGAAAGAATGTTGTGAGTGTAAAAGTAAAATAGGAGAGAAAATGAGTGGAAAAAATAGTAAAAAAAAATTTTCATTTTAAATAGTATCAATTGGTGTGAGACAGACAAAAAAGAAAATAAGAATCAATTAGTATGAGACACGGAGTATATATATGGCCGTCTATCTTCTGTAGAAGATTAGACCATTGCACCTTTTTTTGGCGTGGTCCAATAAATTTTTTTGGTTTTGTTTTTTGTGATTTACTTTTGACCTCACCATAGTAATTGGCACACTAGGGAAAAAAAATCAATTGTTAATCCTAAAATTTTGTCAAAAATATATTCAAGTTGAAATAACATATGTCTAGTGGCTATGTTTGTGTTATTCTTTATTATTTTATGAAAATCAAATGAGAAAGTAATATTAAATAAAGAGAAAGAAAAAATATTCGATATGAGAGAAATGAAAAAATATGAGAGATATTGGTACTCAACAAAGACAAGCAAGGACTATAATGTTCGGTCTAAGAGCTTTAACTAAATCAACATGCAATACTCTTATTTATATGAAAAGTCTGGAGATTCAATTTTCACTAAATACACTTCCTAGTTCTCTCTTTTAACAGATTAAGTCATTCACATATTAATAAAAAACCATATATATATATATATATATATATATATATATATATATATATATATATATATATATATATATATATATATATATATATATATATATATATATATATATATATATATATATATATATATATATATATATATATATGAGTTGCTCTTATGAAAAACTTAGTTTTTTCATAACATAATAAAAAACGTGTTTTTGGATCCGATTAAACTTGTGTTACGCGAGTTGAACCGGAGACCGGTTCAATAACAAAATTGAACCGTATTTTGTCAAATCAAATCCAAACGAACACACAGTCACACACAGTAAAACACAGAGTTACGATGCCGCGCGAGAGAAATTCATCGAGCTAAATCAAAATTCAATCGAAAATCATTACATTTCGAGACGATTTAGGTAATATATGATTCATGTCAATTATAGACTATGAATTCGTATATTTACAATTGTTCCTAATTGTTTTATTCAATGCCGGCGATTTTTATTAGGTTAAGATGGGCTTACGTGATTTTGAAGATAAAACTGGAAGTAATGCTACTGTAATTGATCGAATTCAGCACGGAAATGAAACTGGAGATAATGCTACGGCAATTGATCGAATTCAGCACGAAGATGAAACTGGAGATAATGCTACTGTAATTGATCGAATTCTGCACGAAGTTGATGATAATCACGATACAGGTAATCCAATTTCATAATGCCAATTTTTTTTTATATATAATGCTAGTAGTTTGAAGTATCAGTTTTAATTTTTTTAATTGTCAGATTGTGTTATTTGGATTGCCAGTATCACTTATTTGGAGTGCCAGTTTTAATTTTTTAGAATACTTTGTTCATTGAAGTGCCAGTTTGTATTTTTAGCCAGTATTACTTATTTGGAGTGCCAGTTTGTGTTATTTAGTTCCAGTTTGTGTTATTTGTAGCTTCAGCCACTGTCTTGTTATTGAAGTACCAGTTTGTGTTGTTAGGAGTGCCAGTATCACACATTTGGAGTGCCAGTTTGACTTATTGAAGTTCCAGTTTGTGTTATTTGTTGCTTCATCTACTGTCTTGTTATTGAAGTGCCAGTTAGTGTGGTTTGATATGCCAGTTTTAATTTTTTAATGTGCCAGTGTTCTTTTAATATTTTCCAGTGAGTGTTGTTTAGAGTGTCAGTAATTCTTTGTACATTGAAGTGCCAGATTGTGTTATTTGGATTGCCAGTTTATGTTTTTAGGAGTGCCAGTTTTAAATTTTTATGATACTTTGTTCATTGAAGTGCCAGTTTGTGTTTTTAGGAGTCTTAGTATCACTTATTTGGAGTGCCAGTTTGTGTTATTTAGTTCCAGTTTGTGTTATTTGTAGCTTCAGCCACCGTCTTATTCATTGAAGTGCCAGTTTGTGTTTTTAGGAGTGTCAGTATCACTTATTTAGAGTGCCAGTTTGTGTTATTTAGTTCCAGTTTGTGTTATTTGTAGCTTCAGCCACTGTCTTGTTCTTGAAGTGCCAGTTAGTGTGGTTTGAAGTGCCAGTTTTAATTTTTTAATGTGCCATCAAATAAGTAATACTGCACATTCAAAAGTTAAAACTGGCAGTTCAAACGAAACTAAATGGCACTTCAAATCTAAAGGAAAATATATTATACAGTAGATACTATTCATTTAAAAAAAAAACTACAAACAAACAAGCCAACTCAAACAAACCACTAAATACATAACAAATTATTCATTCATTCATGCTCTCCATAAACTTATAGAGTGGAGAGGTCTTTGGAACATATCATGATCTCCATAAGCTTTAGTTGCCCCACGATCCTTGGCATGTAATGTAAGAGAATCCCAAATCCTTGTTGATTTCTTGTCGGTCTTATTGTCCTGAAAATGGACAGTGAAGTTTATCTGAACTGTTCCACAAACTATAATATCCCTCCTTAATATCTTCTAAGAAACCTGCAATTTTTTAGCAGCTCTTTCTTCTTCATTATCTTCAACATTTTTCTCAGTCTTGACTGACCTACTCGTACTCATACCGAGAAATTGATTGCTTTTTAGATGAAATTTAGAAATAAAAAAGAAGTGAAGATCTAACTTATTTATACTGAATCTGTGACTGTACACATTTATTACTCGTGACTCTTTGAATTCGTGACTGTTGAATCCATGACTGTACACATTTATTACTCTTTGAATTCAATAGTAAGTTTGAATGCTTTTTTGTACACATTTATTACTCTTTGAATTCAATAGTAAGTTTAAATAATATCCAGTGAATTTGGCACTATTGAATCCGTGACTGTTTTTGTTCAAAATTTGGCACTATTGCTTATGGACAAAATGGAGCAGTACTAGTTGGGACAACTATTGAATCCGTGACTGTTTTTGTTTTTTTATTACTCAACATGGAACACCTAACTTGGAACATATTAAAAAAACACTGGCACATTAAAAAATTTAAACTGGCACTTCAAACCACACTAACTGGCACGTCAATAACAAGACAGTAGCTGAATCTACAAATAACACAAACTGGAACTTCAATAACACAAACTGGCACTCCAAATAACAAAAACTGGCTATCCTAATAACACTAACTAGCACTTCAATAACAAGATAGTGGCTGAAACTACAAATAACACAAACTGGAACTTCAATAAGTCAAATTGGCACTCCAAATATGTGATACTGGCACTCCTAACAACACAAACTGGCACTTCAATATTCATTCAAAATACATTCCAAATACTTCCATTAAACACTACCACTACCACCTGCTCCATCATCGCCTACGTTATCATTCAATTTGTTTTTTGGATCATATTCATTCAAAATATATTCCAAATACATTTCCAAAGCCTTGTGGTGAATCCTATCAGCTTCATCAATGTTGTGAGCTTTGCCAAACTCATGAGCATGATTGACTATCCCCACATAATCCTTATCCCTACAATTGTGTCCATTGCATGGCTCCAATTAACAACGAAATGAGGGAGTACCATTTGCAGAAGAAGGCTGCAAAACAACAAGATGACCATAGATGAATTTTTGGTAGCACACCATGTATATTTTCCAACTTTTGTCATCATTTGAATCACCCAAAGTTGGCTCACTAGAATTTCCCTTGCCTTTGTTCATCACTAGAAAAATTATTAAAGGTAGAATTTTTCTTGAACTTGATGTATATGCTTGCCTTTGGACAGATTTATATAGGCTGAGTACTTGAAACCAGTCAAAAAAATTGGTCAATGAATTCAATGCACTTACCAACTGTACACATTTATTACTGTTGAAGGAGGTATATTCGACGGAATATACTTCCTCAATAAATATAATATCCCATGAATGTTATTTGAATTGCCAGTTTATGTTGATATGAGTGCCAGTATTAATTATTGAATGTACCAGTGGTTTTTATAATATTGTCTTGTGAGAGTTTTTTGAGGTGCCAGTGAGTTTTATTTGGAATGCCAATATTAGTTATTTGAAGTACCGGTATTTCCGAGTGTAATATGCCAAAGATCTGTTTTTCAATCTAATTTTTTATTTTTATTTGCAAAGCAAGCCATATTGATATTACTTCATCCTTCCTTTGGGTATAAAAAGCGAAAGACATGAGAAGAAGCTTGTATCAATTGTACAAGGATCATTCCAATGCATTGGGATTCGGTGTTAAAATTACAACCTCGCGTGTCTCTAAGAAAACATCAAGGCCAATAGATAAATATTTTATGTGTTCATGTCAAGGATACACACAAAGAGGAAAAGAAATTGATGTTCCGGCTCGATAGAAGTCGGTGAAGTAGAGATTCCATCTCCATTGGAACGAATTGAAAACCCAAAAGGAAAATGAGGAAAAAGAAAGCCCCTTCTAAAAGGACGGGTTGTCGAGGCCTCTTATGAGAGTAAAATTGTTAATTAAGGAAGACTTGTATGTGGTTGCACGGCACGAAACTGAACACAACCATGAGATGACAAGGCCGAATGGAACCGCTTCAAGCGTAGCGAGAGGTCGATATAAACTACGGGAAAAATAATAGAGCAATTTGAAGAAGGCGGCATCAAGCTAACTAATGGATTTAATGTTTTGGCAAAACAAATTGGTGGGGAAGAATATGTTGGGCATACAAGAAGAGATCATCTTAACTTTGTACGAGAGATTGAGAATGGAAAAAATAGAAATGGGCGATGCACAAACCGTAGTTGATAGATCGAGACAAATTCGGGATGAAGGATTCTACTTCAAAATGCAGTTTGGGAAAGAAAGTAGACTCAGTACTTTGTTTTGGAGAGATGGTAAGATGAGGGAGGATTATGAATTATATGGGGATGTTGTTGTGTTTGATACAACTTATGACACAAATAAATACAATTTAATTTGTGCACCAATAGTTGGGGTGAACAACCATTGGAACATCATGATGTTTGGTTGTGCTTTCTTAAGAAATGAAAAGACAGAAACATTTGCTTGGCTTCTCAAAGAATTTGTAAAATCAATGGGTGGAAAAGAACCAAAAACAATTTTCACCGATCAAGACTTTGCAATGTCGAAAGCGATTGAAGAGGTAACTTTTATTTTATTTCCAATGTTTCATTGATTGGTTTTTTATCATATGTGCTGTGTTACTTATTTGAAGTGCCGGTGTTTATATTAGTAAGTACCGGTTATATTATTTTGGACTACCGGTTTACTTTTTTGAAATGTCGGTAGTTGTTATCATATGTGCCAGTGTTACTTATTTGAAGTGTCAGTGTTACGTTTTTGAAGTGAGACATAACGTAAAATAATTTACTAAATTGAAACAAATTTAAATTACATTTTTTTTCCTTCCCATAACCAGCATAAGGCTTGACACCAGAAACTCTACCACATCCTCCATCACCTTTGTCAAAGGGCTTCTTCTTGACCTTGTCCTTCTTGCAAGAAGGAATTTCCACAGGTCCAAACAACTCCAAATAATCCTTAAGGTATTAAGCCAAAGCCTTGTGCTCAGCTTTGGCAACATTGGAGAAAGAGGAAGTGGGTGCACAAGAATCAAAGGCATCTTTGAAGCATTGCGGTTTGGTTCCTTTCACGTATCTTACGCCCGCACAAGGTGTAGAGGGCATACATACAACAACTGGAGATGTCGATCGGGCTCCGAGGAATACGAAGATGACCAAAGTGGAGTTTCTTTGTCATTTCACGAAAGGCACTCATAAACTCTTTCTCATCAGAGTCATACTCATCATTTGAGGACATATTGCTTGAAATTATAAGAGAACTGATTTTAATGAAAGAAGGGATGTAATTTTGAAATATCCATTTTATGTGTTGTATAGTGCTAGTGTCTAGCCCCTTCCTATTTATAGATGCGTATACCTACACTTGTTTTTTGTTTGGTTTGTAAATGCTTTAACATTAGCTGGTTATGTAATTTCCAATGTTTGACTATTGTGTAACAACTTTTTACAGAGAATTGTTAACATTCACGATTATGTAATTTTGATGTTTATTTGGTTATGTAATTTCCAATGTTTGACTCGAGTAGGTAAATTATATGATTTGTAACAGCTTTTTATATGTGCCAGTTCTTGCTTTAGTTAATGCCAGTTCTTGAATTAATAAGTTCCAGTTCCAGTGTTATGAATAACCAGTGTTAGATTTATAATTGCTAGTGTTATTATTTTATAGTGCCAGTGTATAGCTTTATTAGTGACGGTGTTTGACTATATTATAACTTATTTACAGGTTTTGAGGGAAGAACAAGACATAGGTTATGTTTGTGGCACATTCAACAAAATGCTATAGCACACTTTGGACAACTAAAGACGGATGAAGAATTTAAAAAGGAATTGACAATTGCTTGAGAGGATGTAGTGATGAATGCGAGTTTGAAAATTGTTGGCATTGATGCTAGAAAAATATAACCTTCTTGAGAAC
Source organism: Adenophora triphylla var. japonica (assembly GCA_022495995.1). NCBI lineage: Eukaryota > Viridiplantae > Streptophyta > Magnoliopsida > Asterales > Campanulaceae > Adenophora > Adenophora triphylla. Next base: position 90,167 of record JAFEMH010007360.1, read on the forward strand.
GAGATGGTTCAATCATTTATATAGCTTGAGAGAGAAATGGTGTACGGCATTGAGTAAAGATTTCTTCTCGGTGGCATATTATCTTCACGAGAAGTGAGCACAAATTATTCCATATGTTTCAAAGCAAATAGAAGCACGTCCACTAACACAATTCTTTGATATATTCAATGAGACGGTAAAAAGAAACTGTTGGAGAAGTATGGAGACAACGAAAGGAATTACACTTATTCAATAAACTCAAAGCCTCGCACGAAATACATAGGAGCTTTAATAAGACATGCAAAGGAAGGTTTACACGGAGGAAATATTCAAGATTTTTGAGAATGAAGGTCAAGGCGGCTTTTAATCTTTGCAAAGTTTAATATTGGATTTTGCTTGGATGAAAACAGCAAGTTGTTTGAAGTTTAACTCATGAGAATCATCCCGAGACAAGTTTGAAAAGGGCACTTTTCTCGCGAAATAATGAAAAAGATAAGCGTGCAGGCTGTACATGCAATCATTATTTAGTGAAGTCGGTTGGTTGTGCTTTTACATTTGCATTAAGGTTCTCAACTTGACAAAAATATCGTAGGATATCGGAAGAGTACATTCAAAAGGTGGGACAAAGACAGACCAAATCGAGATGTATGGAATAAAACTTACCAAAGGTATATCTACTACTCCAAGCCCGAGCAACACGAATTACAAATTCCTTGGAGAGAGCAATGGATCTGCGAGAAAGTACTACGATTTAATGATGACATGCCATGAAAACTTGATGATGCAAGAAGAATTCTAGAAGATGGAGTTTAATAGAGATACATTGCTAGTACAAGAAATCTTGTCCCGAAACGTACAAGGTGTTGGACCAACAACAAGTGAAAATAATAGTGCTTCAACAAGCCTGACATTCGATCGCACCTACGGTGACGGATCACATGCGTGCGGAATCTGAGGGTAGAAAAAGAAAACCTAAAACAAAGTTTTGAACCCGGAGAAAACCAATTACTAATGAGTATGGTTCGAAGACCCCAGAATGAGCAGCTTGATTTGATATTTTTGTAACCAAAACTTTATTGTTTTCACCTGCTTATTACAAGCGATTGTATTATAATTTTTTTTAAGTAGTGCCGAGTTTTCATATTAAATATGGCCGGTGCTTGTTATTGAATGTGTCATTGTTTAATATTTTAAGTACCGGTGATGCACATTTCTGTTTATTAAACTGCCGATGCATAGGTTTTGTATTGCCGAGTCTTTGTTATTGAATGTGCCAGTTGATGTATTTGAAGATTGCAAAAAAAAAAAAGCAAAATTAATATGCCCGATTTGTGTTGTTTGAAGTGCCGCTTATGTGCCGGTTGTGTTATTTCGGGTGCCGGTCTTACTTACTTAGCAACCTGACCACTCTCTTGTTATTGAAGTGCAAGTTAGTGTGGTTTGAAGTGCCTGTTTTTGTTATTTAGAATGCCCAGTATTTTTATAATATTGTCCAGTGAGTGTTGTTTAGAGTCGGTAATACTTTGTTGATTGAAGTGCCGGTTTGTGTTATTTAGATTGCCAGTATTACTTATTTAGAGTGCCAGTTTATGTTATTTGAAGTGTCAGTTTGCCTTTAATGGTGAAATAGTGATAAGTTTATCTGTAATGGAAAGTGCATTAAATTCATTGACCATAAGCTGTTCCATGGACACATGTACCAACATTGTATCGATAAAAATGTTAAAAATAACACTAATTCACTCATAAAAAAACAATAATTGTCTCATTTTCAAATCTAGACAATTCAAATACGAAACACCAATTCATTGTTTTGTTGTTGCTTTCCTAGTCTTATACTTCATCCCAACCCTCGTATCATCATACGATTTTTTTTTTTCTTTTCTACCTCTTTTCTTTTTTTTATTCTTCTTTCCTTTTCTTTTCTTCTTCTTTCTTTTTTCTTCTTCTTCTTTCCTTTTCTTTTCTTCTTCTTCATCATTCTTGAGGCTTCCTTTTTATCCCTTGTAAACAACCCTAACTACTTCGATAAATGATGTGGATTCGAGTATTAATATCACAGAGTAAGCTTGCTAGAATCTAGGCCCTCAAATGCACTTGTTTCTTGATGACTTATCCACACAACTCGGGGCGAGGGTAAATTGCGCCATTAAATTGTCTCATTTCGGCCATTACGTATACTCCATGATTATTATTAACATCAGAATTATCTTTCAAAATCCAATCAACTTGCATATGCTCGAAGCGGAAAACTTCAATATGTCTGCCGGCACTTAGATGATTTATGTGATTTAAGAAGTGTTTGAAGGGTGCTTCTTTAACGACATAGCAATATAAGAAATTAATATGGAAGTTTTGATAAAGAAAATAACTAAAAAAAAAAAATAATTTAATAAATAAGGTGCATGCTACTGAGCAAGTTTTGGCACGTTAAATCTCTGCCAATCATTGTTTGGCAAGGTTTGTAAAGATCTTGAAATGATTCAAATGAATCTCGGTATTGACAACAAAAAGTGTCTTGTAGCCACTCTTGTTAGCGTCACCTGTGGCGGGCCAAGAGAGCTGCAGAAAAGAAATTTTGGCCTTCCCAGTTTGAAAGTACATCTCCAGTGATCTTTTATAT